>JAYDZG010475468.1:0-13197 GCA_034509265.1 Microcambeva bendego | reverse complement strand
AAAATCTTTATTAAAAACTCCCCCCAATGTGTCCAGAATGTGTGGAGAATGCAGCTCTCCCTCAGCCAGTCGGTCATGTTTCAGCATACCAGGGCTGTTTTATAGAGCAAATGCTGTGTTAAAAAAAACATGTCACTGTAACGATGGATTATGTAATAATGTTGTTTGCACTACAATAATTTGACATGATGTTCTGTTTTACTTTTAAAATAATATATTTTTAAGCCTAAATAAAACATTCGAATAATGTTTCCATGAGTGTAAAACTTTTTGAAGGTACTGTTTTAAGAGATGCCTGGTTCCTTATTTTAAGATCTGAAAATTGGCAACCCTTGCTCATCTCACGTTTGCCAGAAAACATCTAAAACCCTCAAGTACAAACACTGTACTTTTTACTTCAAAGTGTAGCTGTTATTCGACCTGCAAACACTTGTGCCATCTCGTCCCATTGTTTTGAATAGCACAATGCTAATGAAACATGCTCTAAGATCGCTGATCTAGATAGACCGTTCGTATGATGAAGCAATAGAACACCAGAGGGAGTGTGTTATTGCAATAACATAGATCATTACAGCTGTAATGTTATTCGCGATAACACACGTGTTCTGTTTCTTTTATTCAATATTATTTTACAAAAGAAAATAAATCAAAGAAGCCCATAATTGCATACTGAATATGGTTTAATATTGGCAAAACCTTCTACCAAAAATGTGTCCCACAGTAAATGAGTTGTTGCTATGCAACAGTCTGTAAAGCACTTCATAGCCCATCTTGTATGCCGAATTCTATTTTGTTCATCTCCCGCCATTTCCAGCATATTCAGAGCATGCAGAATCAGAACTTATTCAAAGTCTGACCAAACCATACGGTTAATAGGAAAAAGCTGTGCTGTTATCACAAAATATCAGCACTGTTGGAATGCTTCTCAACCAATCAGATTTGAATGTCGAAACTACCTGTTGTACAACCTGACTTAATAGAACACTCACTAGTTAGACAGCTGAGTGGGGCAGCTCCCTACATTTTCAAACACACCCATTACTTATTTCTGTTATTTATGTGTTTTTTTTTTTCGGTTTGGCCTACAGATGTTTTATTTATGTTCGAAGAAACTTAAATTACAATATGTACTTAGTTACAACAACATGTCTGCATTGTGTGCAGCAAATATTTCTTAGACATACAGTTTGATTGTTCTTTTTGGTGTTACAAATAAACACTAATACAATTGAATATCATATTGTATATCTTTTAGGCATATCGATATAAGAGTTTTTTTTTGTTTGCCAAGCACCTACATACTTCACAAATGCAAAATTAATGCATTATTTGGATAATAAACACATTTTGAATGGTAATTAATGAAATTAAACTTAGTCATTAAGTTAGAAAATCTAAAATGTATATGAGCCAAATTAGCAACAAAACAAATACAAAACAATCAATACTATTTTTAATAATAAAATAGCCAAAATTATTAACATTCTGTTTACTGTTACCTTTACTATCCTTGTCAAAAGAAAACCTAAAGATAAACATCAGTGCTGGATTGATGTTTAACACGTTGTTGCTGTCAGCAGGATAATAGGATGTGAAAAAACTAAGCTCTGGCTTTTATCTGACTTTACCCATATGCCTAGACTGTATGATGGAGGACCTGATAACACTGACCAGCCGCTTCATCTGTCAAATACATCTTACAGTACCAATAAGTGACTGTCAAATGGTCCATTTAACCTACAGATCAGTTAGTAAAGTAGAAGAACCATTGTACCGAGAAACTGTATAAAATTCAGAGGGAGAATATCAAGACCTTTCAAGTGTTCCTGATATATACATACACACAGCTCTGATCACTAATTCCTCCATGACACCTGCTGAATAGGTGATTAGCAATCAGAGTACTGAATCAGCATCTCAGCATCGGATTGACACTGAGCTTTCTGACTAAATTCCAACAACATTTGTTGTAAATAAAGATAAAATGCACCTTTTTGTACATCCATATTTTAGTTTTACATGTCTAACAGTCTAAAATGTTTAATGGCAGTGGTTATTTATATACATTTTTATATCTAGTATATAAACAAAACACTGCATGCTTACTCAAGACCTAAACATCCAACTAGGTAAACAATTAAGTAGTGTGCAGGCCCAGTTTACTGTTTGTCCATTAATACCTGAAATGGCTGATATTTAGCATCAGAATACTGGCATAATATTTATTTATTTGGATTTTTAACGTCAAGTTTAACACTCTGGTTACATTAATGAAAGGAAATGGTTACTCATTACACAAGATTCATAAGTTTAGTATCTCCAATTCACCTCACTCGCATATTTTTGGCCTGTGGGAGGAAGCCAGAGCACCCGGAGTAAACCCACACAGAAACGGGGAGAACATGCAAACTCCATAAAGAAAGGACCTGGATCGCTCCGCCTGGGGATCAAACCCAGGACCTTCTTGCTGTGAAGTAACAGTGCTAGCCACCGTTCAACATAACTATTTATAAAACTATAATTTGTGTTTTGCTGAACGCCAATATGAGAACCTTTATGCTTTTCTGATAAATAGTTTTAATTTTGCTATTTATTTAAAAAACAATAAGGTACATGCTATTTGTGGCAGCTTTGTAGTCCTGAGGTTAATTGTTTAATGTGCCACTGGTAACATTTCACTGAGATATTCAGGATTCTGTTTATGAATTTGGTGCCAATAGAAACATGACAAAGTCGTCCCACCTCTGACCAAACAAATTACAAGATGGACAAATGAAGCAAAGCCTCAGGCATGTTTAACAGAGACACTAATACTAATTACAGGACAGAAAGTTACAGGTTGCATGTGATTCATCAGTTTAAGGTCAATGTCAAATACCATCACAGGCTATCTAATGTCTCTATCTAATCACAGGCTATCTAATTAAGACCTCTTGTAGGAAACTCACACAGACAAGACCCAGACCACTCCAGCTGGAAATCAAACCCAGCGCAATCTAACAACCCAGTGATGAGCAATTTAATGGTATCACCTCCAACAATGCACATCAACAATATATGAGCGATCAAAGTAGTTTTGCCTGAGGCAGCATATCTAAAAATCAGCACCTCTAAAAAACACAGATGCCCAAACTTAAGGTTACTGGTTTAACTACTGTCAAGTTGCTGCTACTAAGCCCTTGAGAAAGGCCCTTAACCCTGAATTGCTTAAACTGCATATGGTCACCAATGTAAGTCGCATTCGATGTAAATGAATGAGCTAACAAATGTGCGTGCACTTCAGCACACAAAGCAAGTCCTCCAGTGTCACTTTTACAGATATGTTAGCAGTGTCACTGACAGCAGCTATGAAGGAGGTATCTGTGATTACTAATGTTCAGGCCACATTAAACACAATCAATCAAAAAGCAGAGGACAGCCCTTTCAGAGCTTAGGGCTTTATTTTATTGAGTGGGCCTTTCAAAAGCCATTTCATAATAGATTAATATTTTATACAATTGTCTGGAGAGAGACAATCCCAGTGAGGAACAGCTAAGCTTTGTAAGGCTAAATCATAGTAGCATGAAAAACGTGTGCTCTGAACAGAAAATGAAAGAAATGAAAGACGTCATAGAGTAAGGGTTTTAACATACTGAGTTACTGCCATTCAACCACGAATAATAATATATGGATTCATATAAACAATGTGCATAGTTTCTATATTTATTGTTTTGCGTGCTAAATAGAATATCTCATGTCTCCCGCCTAGTGATGCTCGACCCCCCTGCGATTTTGATATTTGATGATATGTGGATGGGGTACTTTTAATAATGATATTGCTTAAGTGTACCTTATATTCCTTGATGTTGATCACAGTTCTCAGAATTGTTATTTTAAAAATAGTTAAATAAAGTTGTTAAGCCAAGAAGCCAATAACTAGAGTGGCATGAAATTTGGAATTGTGTGTTGTAATGAGGCCACCTTCACTTACTGTTATTGAAGTAATAGTTAGTAAAGTCATAGTTATTAAAGTTATAGTCTCTTTTAATTCAAAAACATATTTGTTAAATAAAAAGGAGGTTGCTCCGGTACATTGTTGAACAGCCAAGACCTGAGGCTATGATTACTATATACCTTCAGATTTTGTAATTTAACTAACTTTTTTATTTTCAAAATAATCTTAGGAATCAGTCTTAATAAACATTTGGTGGTTAATCATTTATTTATTTAATCATTTTATTTACTGATCAGGATTTTAATGTCGAGTTTTACACACTTTGTTTACATGACAGGACATGTAGTTACTGTTTTTTGATATTAAACAGTCATGGACAATTTTGCATCTGCAATTCACCTCACTTGAATGTCTTTGGACTGTTGTATGAAACCGGAGATCCCAGAGGAAACCCACACAGTGATACGGAGAACATGTAAAACAGCTCCGCAGAATCATCAATGCTAATTCAAGTGTGTATGCAGAGACTAGAGAGAGATCCAATCAGCTCAAGTTTCAGCACCTTTTCCAACAGGGTAAATCATTGTTATTGTTTTTCCTGCAGATTAGCAACTAAATCTTGAGCCAAGACTGCAACCTAACTGAATACTAATTAGACATGTTATGAAAAGTGACATATGACAGAGAAAAGCCCTAAGCAGGGATTGGTTAATGTCAACTCTCTAGCACCACTATGGGTCCCCAGAACTGAAACACTATTCTGAACGAGAAGGAAAAGACTGCAAATGAAAGAAAAATACTTTAAAACTTGGCGACTTTGGGTCAATATCAGATTCCACTGATTAAATTAACTGTTGTATTTGTAGAAAACAAAGAAGACAAATGAGCTACATTTCCTAACACATACATAGTAATCACTTCTTTTCACAGTGAAGAAAAACAAACATGAAGTAATTCCATTATACATGCTTACATAAGCCAGTTCTTCTTTATTCATTACAAAGTCGTCTACATACTGCAATGACAGAAATGCAAATAACGTCTACAAACTAAGCGCTTAGTGGAGCAACAAGACAAATGAAGAAACACAAATGCATGTTGGACGGACTGCCTCCTCCAGTCTGATCTAATAACACGAGGTGCAATATGAGGTAACACGACACATATTTGTTCATGTTAAAATGCTAATAAACTAAAGCTTATTATTAGAAACCCTCCTACTGAGTTTATGCATGACTTCTAAATCAAATGCAAAATGAAAGTTTTCTGTTTACTCCAATGCCTAAACAGTAAGAATTATGAGTGAAATGATATTTTCTTACTTGGTTCTATTAGTAGATCAAATATGGATGTCATTTTGTGCTACTGTGTTTACAGGAAATCAGGTTTTAATTCTGCATGGGTCACTTTTGGTTGTATTCAAGGGGGTGTGAAATTATGAACTTACTTTATTATAGCCAGCAGTGGTACTGGCAGTGAAGTTATTTTAAGCTAAGGTCAGAGAAGCAGATCTTTACCAGCTCAACAGAAGATGAGTAAAAAATAAAAAATAATAATTAATCAGAACAACACAAAAGCCAGCTTGAAGAGGGAAGCTAGTAATGTGTCACTAGTTGTTGAAATGTCCTACTTACTGTTGTGCAGGTCTGATACAGAGAATTGTACTGGGATTTTCCACTGAACACCAGCATCGAGAGCCTGAACTTAGCATGTCTCTCGCCATTGATGGTAGCCTCTAGGATACACAAAGTAGTGAGTGGAAGTGCCAGCCCCAAGCCAGGATAAATATGACAGTTGTGTCAGGAAGGGTGCTTGGTGTAAAAACTATGCCAAATCAACAATGCAGATCAAGATCTGCTGTGGCGACCCCTAATGGCAGCTGCAGAAAAGATTGACCTACATAGTTAAATAAAAATACTTAAAAGCTTGTTTTGGTTTGGGTAAACTGCATTTAATATGTTAAACATCAAGTTTATTTTTTTTATTATTTATTATTTTTGGATTGTCCAATCTCTGTCATTAAATTCATATAGTTGAACTATGTCAGAGAAACATAAGGTCATATCATCATTAACAAATTCAGAAAGTCCGAGGAAATATGAGTACAAGAGCTGGGGGCAGAAACCACTGATCTATGAGCATGACCACCAAGACCTCAGGGAGTATTGCTACAGTTCTGCATGTTACTGAAAGAAGGGGAGTATGCAGGATTCTACATGGCAAATAAGAAAAATTACTGTTGAGAGACATTCGCTGATTGCAAGACAGTATTTCTTTTTTAAACAATGCCAGGTCTCATTTTGCATGAATGACAGTGTGCGTGTGTGGTGCTTCATGAAGAGATTCATACAACAGCAATAACAACTGTTTAGCATCTTGTTCACAGAAAGAATGTGCCAAAACTCAACTTGCAAACATGCAACAATTATCTTCAATTCCCTGAGATTAAAAATGATTTAACAATGAAAGTCCCAGCTCTTCTGAAAATAAAAGAGGGATTTAATGATTCACTCAACCAACAAGGCGATACAAATCACGATAATGGGTTCACAAAAGAATTTGAATACAAAATAAAATTGAAGACAAATTATGACAAAATTTCCATTTATTATTTCTCTTAAAAAATAAAACACTGTATTTGTGATTATCCTTAATTTATATTAACAATAAGTGCCCTTTTATTTCTGTGGGACAAACTATGCCAACATTTTAACCCAATTCCACATTTTTTGTAAAGAAAAAAGTCCTAGCGCCCTCTATTGTTTAAAGTGAATATGGATTAATCGTAAATCATGGTGTTTTAATAATAATAGTTCAAAGTGACCAAAAATCACTAATATCCTCCGCAATTTTTTATGGTTTTATCTTGGCAAAATATAATATTTCACTTTAATCTTTGAAGAAATTTCTGTATTAACTGAAACATCAGTATGAACACAAAGCTCCAACAACACACTGAGATTTATTATAGGAGGCTACACCCTTCCAAGTATACCTTGCAGTGAGCTCCAGAGTAAATGAACGTCTACAGTTTCTAAGCCTTAACTCTCGCCTATGCCCTTGGATCGGCCACACTTATTGGTTGTTAAGACAGCTGCACTCCGTAATCTCTGTAAACTGAAACTGCAATCCATTCACTGTTTCTACAGGACCGAGAGACAGTAGGGGAGCGCTAAGCACACAGAGACTGCCAAAGAGACCCAGCACAGATAATCATAGTAAAACATATTAATAACAATAATAATACAACCGGTTCACATCGCGTAACAACTGTATTTAAGCACAGCAGCAATGCTGGACCCCTTAGTAAGTCTATTAACCCTGAACAGCTTGGACTGTATTCAGTAAGAAGTGCAAGTCACATTGGATACCTATTTCAGATTCTCACATCTATTGTTTATACACACGTACACACATACACACACACACACACACACATATACACGTTAAAAGTGTGGATATAATGCCATCATGTGGACATACAAAATACATACACAGATGTCATACACCAGCCTAGCAGTCAAACATCATCAATGTCCAAATTCAATGCTGTTGGGAATCATTCAAAAGCGAACTTTATCCATGCATTTAAAGTAAATATGTAACATGCCACCATGCCACCCTAAAAGTAGACTACTTACAAAAAGTTAGGACTATTTGTGTTTCAGGTGAAATTTATGGAAAATGTAAAAAGTTCACACCTTGTCATGTGACTTTGAGCATACATTACAGCTTAACAACGACGTCTCATCCTGTTCACAAGTCGATTTATTGATTTATTGTCTGCAAGCGCATGTAAGACGATGACGCCTGTCTGGTGGTGTGGTCAGGTACCCTTGCAGTCATCTAGCACGCAGACCACACTGATGTAAACAGTTGGTCTGTCATGATACTTGGGTTCCTCTCACTGCTCTTAAATGTGCCTGGAGTTGTGAGGCATTCACAATGAAGCAATCATCAGTGTGAGATGTGGACAAAGGTCATCCACTTCTATGCCTTTATGAGAAAGAAGAGGACTGTTTAAATGCCAATTCTAATTGAACCAGAAAATGTATTGGTGGATTCATGGATCAAACACCTGTTGTGAATTTTTCCATTAAGCTCCTTGTTAGAGAACAGCAAGTTATACAAAAGTACTTAAATTTCCTTCGAAAGCCAAATATCCATAACATTTTGTGGGTAGAGTAAATAAAACAATATAAGACCAGCCAGTGTGTGCTCACACATAAATTAGTGCATCAGAATGTTTGTGAATTGTGAATTGGCCTACAGCACACAGTACAAAATAGAAAAGCAGCTTGCAAATCTTGTCAGGTAGCCAATCGTCAGCCCCTCATGAATGTACATAATAAATGTCCTTCTCTATTAATAAATAATACAAGCCAAATGATTTCAAATTCTATTAACGAGCAACATTTAGCAACTACATCATAACGATTTACTTGCCAAGTGGGCTGGATGGTAAAACAACTTGATCATTTTGATGGCCTCCACCCTGTATGCAAGAGTTTGTGTGTGTGTGTAATAAGGATCTCTCCCTACTGGTTTACAAGAGCAAGGTTTTTTTTAGGGGTTAATGGGAAACCTGTTGAGGTGTAAGGACTTTATCAGTATTTAAGAACTGCGTCGAAATTAGTTGTTAAATCCCTCTCTTCTTGGCCTAAATCCAGCTTGTGCTTGAGATTAGTTTGTATTAATTGCCATATGATCTCACTAGCTTCGTGAGACCAGTGTAATGGTCTTCTAGTTGATGCATTGACGCAGGTCACCTTTCTTGGGCAGTGGACTGAAGACAGTGTCCATTCTTCTGACCAGATCCCAGTTTAACACTTTACTACTCTTTACAAGAGACAATATGCAGGCTTTTCAGCGCCCTCTTGCCAGCAAATATAAGCAAGTTAAGTAATTGCTTGTAGTTGTACTTGTACTTTGTACTTGTAGTACAAAGCTGGAATGGTTGTGTGAGCTTCTTCACTATTTATTAGGCTGGAAATTGCTAACCATGTGGCAACATTCTCCAAACCAAGACTGCAACACAAGAAATGATGAGGGGTTTAACAAGACCAATAAGCGAGTTGTTTGTGAAAAAATCTCTTTGTATGTGTGTATTCGTCTTATTCTCTGGAAGTCTTTCTGTCTGGAACTCTGTCCTCTCTCTCTCTCTCTCTCTCTCACACACACACACACACACACACACACACCTACCAGTACACCGATCCGAACACCATGTGTGTTTTATAAGTGTGAACTTGGAGGAATCTAAGGTTAAAATAATAACATGAAATTACCAGCTTATCTGAATACATTGGCTACAACTGGAGCTAAAACCAATGATTGTTTAATGGCTCAAGATAACTTCCTCTCAATCTTGCCACATCACTTGTCACATCAGCTGAGCTTTGCTTACACACAGCTGACAGTCATTGTCATTCCATCAGAGGGAAGGTGACTGTTGCAATCAGTGTCATTTCCACATGTCCTGAAGAGTGCCTATTATCATCAACCATCAATTAAAATGATATTTAGTGTTAATCAATAAGATCCTGATAACAATAGTGCTATCCCTGGTGAACACAAAACATAGTTAGCCAAGTCTCAGTGATATTGCTTGTTTATTTCTGTACACAGCTGTACACTGCTTTCCACTTTTTATCAGCTCTAGTTGAATTATGGTAAAAATAGTGCAATGTTTGCATATTTTAAACGGCTGCCTAGCCAGTAGGTCATCCGGTATTTAATGAATACTACAGTGGGGAAAATAAGTATTTGATATACTGCCGATTTTGCATGTTTTTCCACCTACAAATAATGGAGAGGTCTATCATTTTTATCGAAGGTACACTTCAACTGTCAAAGACAGAATCCAGAAAATCACACTGTATGATTTTTTAAATAATTCATTAGCATTTTATTGCATGAAATAAGTATTTAATACAATAGAAAATCGGAACTTAACATTTGGTACAGAAACCTTTGTTTGCAATTACAGAGGTCAGACGTTTCCTGTAGTTCTTGACCAAGTTTGCCCACCATGCAGCAGGGATTTTGGCCCATTCCTCCATACAGATCTTCTCCAGATCTTTCAGGTTTTGGGGCTGTCGAGTGGCAGCATTGAGTTTGTACGGGAAATTTTAGTGAATGCTTATACTCACTACTGCACCCTCTATATAGGAAAATGCAGTCTTTTTTATTACAGTTCATGTGCGGGTTTCCTTGAGTTATTGCATATGCAACATGTATGTTTTCCGATGCAACGTGAGAGACAGAATTCTTGCTGGTTGGTAGATGATCAAATACTTATTTCATTTAATAAAATGGAAATTAATTATTTAAAAATCATACAATGTTGTTTTCTGGAAGTGTACCTACAATAAAAATTACTGACCTCTCCATTACTTGTAGGTGGGAGAATAAGCAAAATTGGTGGTGTATCAAATACACACAGTGGCATAATACTTCCGTGTTCTGTTCAGTATGGAAGTATGCAGTATAAGATGCTGCTTTGGTATAGTATAGTATGTAGAATGAGCACAGATGTACTATTTAATTAATAATAATAATAATAATAATAATAATAATAATAATAATAATAATAATAATAATAATAATAAGTAAATAATATCCAATACTTAAAAAACCTAGAGAAATAATTACATATAATTAAGTTCTATTATCAATAATTTAGACTAATACAAAAAGAAGGGATGGCACTAAAAGCACCAAAACTTATTCAAAATACATCACTCGATTTGAGACCTTACAGAATTATATGTACATTTTTACACAATTAACATGTCTTGATTTGAGGCAGACATGTCAGACATGTCCACTTCCATTTACTAAAGGCTTTGATAATTGCTTTATAAAAACTAATGAGCTATAATTAAACCTTTAACATTTTAAATAGTCAAAACCGTTCAAAAGTAAAGTAACTAGATGACTAATTGGTCTGAAAACACTTTGCAAGCATGTAATTAGTCCTAGCATCCACTCAACAAGATAATAATCTGACAATTATGCTGATGTGTGTATCCATGAGCTCAGTCAAAAAACTATTATGCTTATTGCTTATTCTTCAAAACTTAACACTTGCTCAAATCACGAACACTAAGATTGTTACACCGTCCTTAGAAGTAATAAATCATGATCATTTATCCTTAAATAAAAATGGAATTGTCTGATTTACACAACCCTAAATGAGAAAGAAAATGGCACAGTATGTAAAATGCAATTAACAAAAACCTGTTTCTTACATTTGCTATTACTTCTCTTTGATTGCCGACAGTATGGATCTGATATATGTTTTGTCTGCTCAACGTAATTTATTTTGTTAATAACCATCCATTCCTGCATTTCAGACCTGTAACACATTCTAAGAAAGTTGGGACAGTAAGTGAAGAGTGGTTGTAAAAGCACAGACAACTTTTTCATTCCATGGCATATTTCTACAAGAGTTTTAACACCTTTATCAAAACATGTCTTTAAATGCAATGATGTGACCTTCTATTCTGCCTTTCCTTCCTCACATATGGGTTATTTTGTCTGTAGAGTGCCCTCTCTTGGCTGTGTGATTGACTATACTTGTATCTCGATCTACCTAGTGCTCCAGTACCACTACGCAACCCTGATTAGAATAAGAGGCTAAAAAAAATGAAAATAAAATTTCAAAAAATGATTTGAAACAATTTCCATTTTGATCAATTAAGCTACCGTATAACAACTCTACTTTTCCCCATTTCTGATAGTTATATCTGCAGAATTAAGATATCAAGGGTTGTTATTTATTTTTAGGGTCAGTTATTCTAGCAATCTACCACATGTATGCAGCATTATGATGTCTGCAAAGGTAGCTGGATACAGATCCCTAAAAACCCTGATTGACACTGAACAATGCTTTTACGAACACCCTATACACACATTAAAACTGCAAAGAAATTGTTGATCAAGTTTTTTCCCTGGCCTTTACAGTAACAGGCGAGTTCCTAAAATAAGCTTTATTTGAAAAAGATTCTTTTGCAGAGTGAAATTGGGTTTCCATTCATTTGTCTCCGATTTTCTTACAGACTTGCTCTGTAATGTCAATTTTATTCTTTTGAGACTGCAGTGATTTACATCAAAATACCGGACAAAATTTCAGGATGAACCTAAAATACACTCTGACCATTACAGGTGAACCTAATGTGACCATCTCTAAACTTTTGAATGCACATGTCCAACTGTTCCGTGTTTCAGTACTTTTTGCACAACTTGCTGTTTTCTAATAAGGAGATTCGCGGCAAAATTCAAAACAGTCCTCCTCATCATACTGTTCACATTTTGACATCAAGAGACCAAGATGACACCGAACAATGGTTCAACAATACCTTACCATCGTAACATCATTAATCCAGTCATTGTGCCTCTGCATAAACAACACAGGCCTCGAGCTCAACACATCACGTCGCATCTTTAGGGAACAACTGCTGGAGACTAGGGTACCTCAAATGTAGAGGCCTGCAGTTTCTCCAGACCTGAATCCCAATAAAAAACCGATAGGATCAACTGTGTAAATGCTTGTATCAGGCCATAAGTGCATTACTTTCAATATGTCTTTATTTGTGAAAAAATCTGCTGTGTACAATTACGAGTTTTTAAACAATGACTCAATATCACACTTTAAATATGAGTTTGTCGGGTATAATGAACAATTGTTCTCAGTACATATGTTAATGATCTGGCTAGTTCTTTTAACAGTATATGTTTAAAGTTTTTAAATAAGGTGGCCCCAGAAAGATTGACGATAAAACCTCGTTTGAGGGAATTGGTCCTGGGACCTAAAGAAGGAACTTGGGTCATTGGCTGGTGAGGCAAATCCTTGCCCTAGAAAACTCAAGTTGTATTTTTTGATTCTGAGTTAAATGTCTCATATCATGTAATAAAGCTGATACAGAAAAGGTTAATCATCATGCCTTGATCATTGTAATGCTCTCTTCACCTGTCTTAGTCAAGGGCAAATGGCACGGCTGCAGTTGGTGCAAAATGCAGCCGCCAGTGTACTGACTAGTACTAAAAGACGGGAGCATATCACCCCAATGTTGGCGTCTCTGAACTGGTTGCCTGTTGCTTTTAGAGTTCAGTTTAAAGTTTTGGTTTTAACGTACCATGCACTGCATGGTGATGGTCCAGAATATATTTCTGACCTTTTACTACCATAAAAATAAGATAAGCCAGAGGATTTTTGGGTGCCATGCCATGCCGTGGATTAATTAAATAAAACTGTTTTT
>JAYDZG010474119.1:0-13210 GCA_034509265.1 Microcambeva bendego | reverse complement strand
CCACGCGCATCATCACCGGGCAGGGCTACACATGCCAGTTGCAGACGATGCGGTTGGAGACGAAACAGCCCACGTCGCAGGGGCAGCGCAAGCTTATCGCCTCCATGCACATTCGCGCCAAAGACACCCGCGGCCTGGCGGCTGGCGCGTCGTGGGATGTGCTGACGGAAGTGAAAGAGCGCGAGGATGAAGCGATGGGGCAGGCCATCGTGTTCCAGACAGGCGGCGGGATGCCGCTGCCGGCGCTCTACACGAACGCACCGACAGCGCCGAACCCGCTCTGGTATGCAGATCGCTTCCTCATCCTCGCATCGACGTGGGATGACGAAGGCGTGGTGTGCATCCAGCAAAGCTACCCCGTTCCGGCGACAGTGCTCGCCATCATCCCGAGCATCTTGGCAGGAGACACAGTGCGATGATCGAAGTGGTGCCAGCCACCGTGGAACACGCCGCGCGCATGGCGCCGATCATGCGCGCGGAAGACAGCACCGAAGTGCTCTCGCTTGGCTTCTAGAACTTCGAGGCGCTGCGCCACTCCATCGAAGGATCGTTCCTCGCCGAAGCCGCCATCGTGGACGGCGAGGTGGGCGCGATGTGGGGTGCCTGCGCGCAAGCCTATGCCGGCAACAAGGCGTTCATGTGGATGCTCGGCACCGATCACGTGCCGCGCAACGTCAAGGCGCTGCTGCGCGGCTCGCGATCCTTCGTGGCCCACGTCCACCAGTTCTACCCGGTGCTGGAATGTCTGGTGGACATGCGATATGAGAAGGCTTGCAGGTGGATCGCCTGGATGGGCTTCAAACAGTTGGGCGTCGCGCCGATGAACGGCGTTCCATTCACCCTTTGCCAGCGGGAGGCATGACATGGGCATTGAAACACTCGCCATTGCGGCCCTCGCAACCAGCGTCATCGGCGCTGGCGTGTCGGCCTACGGGCAATACAGCGCGGGGCAGGCGTCGGCCAAATCTGCGCAGATGCAGGGCCAGGCTGCGGCGCAGCAATACCAATACCAAGCCGCCGTCGCCAACCTCAACAAGCAAACCGCGCAGCGCAACCAGGCTCTCGCCGAGACGAACGCGGCCTATGTCGAAACCTCGGGCGCTCGCTTGCAGGAAGATCGTGCTCGGCGCATCCGCGGCACCATCGGTTCGCAGCGCGCGGCCTTGGCGTCGAACAACCTCATCGCATCCGAAGGCTCCGGCGCCGATCTGCAACGCGACACCGCGGCGCTCGGCGGCTTGGCGATCTCGGAAATCCGCACGAACGCGGGGCGCCAGGCGTCGGGCTATCGCATCCAAGGCTACAACGCCGCCGACGAAGCGGAGGCTGCCACGCTGCGCGGGGAAAGCTACCGTGCCAGTGCGGCGAACTCCATCGCGGCTGGCGACTTCGCAGCGGACAACGCGCGCACCGCGGGCATGTGGAGCGCAGGATCGTCGCTGCTCGGTGGCGCCACGTCCACGTTCGACAGGTTCGCCGACATGCGGCGTTCCGGCATCTTCATGAACAACGTCCCGGCGGTGGTGTGACATGGCGCGAGTTCCAACAACGACCACGGTTGACCAGCAGCCGGCAGGCGCGATCCCCGGCCAGTTCCAAGGCCGCAGCGAGAGCGCGCCGTTCGACTTCGGGCAGCAGGCCGCGCGCGCCATGGAGACAAGCGCGCAGGCGGATCGCGCCATGGCGGGCTTCGGCGAACAGTTGCAGCGCACGGGTGGCGTGCTCGCGCAGCAGGCCATCAAAGACCAGGAAATCCAGAACGAGACGGAAGCCACCGAGGCGTCCACCGCGCTGCAAGCTGCGATCAACGCCGAGACGGAACGCTTCTCGCAGTTGCAGGGCGAAGAGGCGACGCGCGCCTTCCCTGCGTTCCAGCAGCGCATCCGCGAACTGTCGAACGGCACGCTCGGCGGCGCCACGAACCCGCGCGTGCGGCAGATGCTCGCCGGGCGTGTCGGCCAGGTGCAGAACAGCACCTTGGCGGCAGGCGCACAGCACAGCAGCCGACAGACGCGCATCGCCAGCGTGAACGCCAGCGAGGGCGCCGCCAACCAGGCTATCGCTGACGGCATCGCCGGCCGCGCCGATCCTGTGCGCCTGCAAACCGCGCTCGGCATCGGCCTGTCGGAAGTGCGGAAAATCAGCGAGACGATGGGCGACGCGCCGGCCGCGCTGCGCCAGCGCGAAGCCGAGTATCGCGGGCGCTTCTACAGCGGCGTGATCTCCACCATCGCCGAGAACGACCCGCTCGCTGCGCAGCGCATGTTCGAGGGCGTGCGCGGGCAGTTGGATGCAGGCGCGCAGGTGCGGATTGAGAACATGCTGTCGGCGCCCGTGCGCGGCCGACGCGCGGCCGAGATCGTGTCTGGTGTCACGCAGCCGGTGGCGCAGCCCGACAGCCCGGCCGGCGTGCGCGCTCGCATCTTCCAAGCCGAGAACCCTGCCGGCGACGCGCGACGCAACCCGACACCGGGCAGCACCGCGAGCGGGCCGGGGCAGATCACGGACCAGACGTGGAACGCCTACGCGCAGCGCCTCGGGCTTCGCCCCGAGCAGCGCAATGAGCGTGCGGCGCACGAAGCGATCTTCGACGCCTTCCAGATCGACGCGCGACGCGCCATCGGCCGCGATCTGACGGCGGGCGAACAGTATGCCGCGTGGTTCCTCGGCATCGGCGGCGCCAAGGCGTTCATCGAAGCTGCGCCAGGCACAGACGCGCGGGCGCTCTATGCGCGCGTGGCGGGCGAGCGCGTCGCAGCGGCGGCCTTCGCCAGCAACGGCGCGCTGCTGCGGCCGGGCATGACCACGGACCAGGTGTTGCAGGCTGTCGCCGCGCGCGTCGGCAACGAGACGCCGCGCGCCAACCCCGGCTCTATGCTGCAAGAGGCGATGCGCCGCGCCGGCCCCGATCCGCAGTTGCAGGCGGCCGTCATGGCACAGTTCAATATGTGGCAGACGGTCACGAACTCCACGCAGGTGCAGGAGCGCGCCGGCCTCGAACGCCGCGTGCAGGAGACGCTTGGCGCGTTGCAGCAGGGCGCGCAGGTGTCGATCCCCGAGGCTGACGTGCGGCGCCTCTACCAGCCCGAGCAGGCCGACCGCATCCTTGACCAACTCTACACCGCGCAGGTGGCGGGCCAGGTGATGCAATCTGTGCGCCTCGCCACGCCGCAGGAGTTGCAGGCGCTTCGCGACGATCTGCGCGACGGCAGCGGCCCCGTCACCGAACTGCTGCGGCTGCGCCGCGGCACTCGCACCGAAGGCGGCGCCGTGCGCGAAGAGGATCGTGCAGGCGACGTGTCGGCACGTGGCGAGATGGGCCGGCTGCTGGATGAGCGCATCGCGGTGCGCAACCAGCAGCTTGCCGCCGATCCTGCACAGTTCGCGCTCGCTGCGCCTGGCGTGCGCGAGGCAGCGTCTCGCGTCGCAGCCAACCCGAGCGACACCGCGGCCATGCGCGACTACCAGACGGCGACACTCGCCGAGCAGGCGCGGCTCGGGGTGCCGGAGGGCGAGCGTCGGCTGCTGGCGAAGGCGCAGTCGCAGGCCATTGCCGCCGATCTGCTGCGCTCCGATCCAAGCCAAGGTTCGGCCGACAACCCTGACGGCCCGGCGCTGCGGTTGCAGGGTTTGGCGCGCAGCTACGGCGATGCGTGGCCCGCCGTGTTCCGCGACTTGCAGCGCGACGGCAACCTGCCCGCAGAGTTCCGCGTGCTCGGTGTCATCCCGAGCGCCGTGGGCCAAGCTGACTACGCGCGCATGTTGGCTGCGCAGCGACAGGCCGGCGGCGCGGCGCAGTTCCGCGAGATCGTGCGGCGCGCGAACCCGACAGAAGAGGGGCGCCTGTCGCGCGAGGCGGGCACCTACATCATGCCGTTCACGCGCACAGCCGTCGCCAGCGGCCAGACCGGCGGCGACAATGTGGCAGGGTTGATCGGCGGCGCC
Source organism: Microcambeva bendego (assembly GCA_034509265.1). Taxonomy (NCBI): domain Eukaryota; kingdom Metazoa; phylum Chordata; class Actinopteri; order Siluriformes; family Trichomycteridae; genus Microcambeva; species Microcambeva bendego. Next base: position 9,265 of record JAYDZG010474119.1, on the reverse strand, counting down.
GTGGAGAACCTGGCGGCCTACTACGTGCTGCGCGGCCTGTCGGCGTCGGATGCTTTGCAGCGCGCGACGGATCGTGTCGTCAACGACAAGTATGAAATCCTCGGCACGATGCGCGTGCCACGCACCACCAGCAACGGCAGCCCGCTCGGCTTGGCACCTGTGCAGCGTGCGCAGAATGACGTGATGCGCTCGCTGACGCCGGAGAACATCGCCGACATCGGAGGCAACACGCAGGTGCCGCCCGATGAGCGGCGCCGCATCGCCTTCCGTGCAGCGCAGCGCGGCTTTTGGGTGACGAACGAAAGCGACAACGGGGTGGTGTTGATGATGGAGTTGGAGAACGGCGGCAGGCTTCCCGTGCGGCGCCAGAGCGGCGAGCGCGTGGAGTTGATGTTCGACAACCTGCCACAGCCTGCGATCCCCGGCATCGCGCAGCGCGAGGCGCCGTCTGCGTTTGGCCTGGAAACCATCGGCCGCAACATGGCGACAGGCCCCGGCTCGCTGCCGCAGTCGCCGCGCACCGGGCCGCTGCAACCGAACAACCCGGCGCGTGCGCCCGAGCAGCCGCCCGTGCGTGACGTGCTGCCTGGCGAACCCCGCGGCCGTGGATCGCAACCTCGAACCGGCCGGTGGGAGCCGCCGCAATGAGCGGCGGGCTGTTCACCGAAGGCGAGATCGGCAACTCGCTTGCCGAAGCCGAGGGCACGAACCTCATCCCGTCCACCACGGGCGAGGTGTTGGGCGCGCAGTTCCGCCAGACGTTCGTGGAGAACCCCACGTCGCGCCTGGTGCGCCTCATCGACAGGAACACCGAGCCGTATCCCATCACGATGTCGCCCGAGGAAGCGACGGCGGAATACGGCGTGCCTGGCAGGCTCGCGTTCACCGAGCCTGTCAGCCGCACCACAGCGCGCGATCTCAACGAGTTCCATGTCAACAGCGCGATCCGCGAGGATGTCATCGCGCGGCGCGAAGGCGGTGCGTCCACGGGCGCCGTTGCGCGCTTCGCGGCCGGGCTGCCGGCGGCGATCATTGATCCGCTCAACATCGCATCGGCCTTCATCCCCGGCGTGCGCGAGGCGCGCGTCGCTGCGGCGCTTGGCACAGCAGCGGCGGGTGTCGGCGGCAGGCTCGCGGTGCGCGCGCTCGCTGGTGCCACGTCAGGCTTCGTCGGTGCTGCTGCTCTCGAACCGCTCAACTACTGGTTGGCGCAGCAGGACAAGGACGACTACACGATGGGCGACGTGCTGACGAACCTCGCGTTCGGCACGATCCTCGGCGCGGGCTTGAACAGCGGCATCGGTGCTGTGCGTGACAGGCGCGCGCTGCCGGCTTGGTCGCCAGAGATGCACGAAGCGTCGCTACGCCACGCCACGGCCGCTCTCGCCGAAGGGCGGCCCGTCGAAGCCGCGGCTGCGATGGAGTTCACCGCGATCCGTGCAGCGCGCGAGGAACTGACAACGTGGGCGTCCACCGTCACGCGCGTGGCGAAGGAAGCCGAAGACGCGATCACCGCCACCGACAACCCCGCCGCGGCCCGAGCGGCGGCAGCGTCGCGCCTCGCCGATCTGCGCAGCCAGGTGGACGCGCTGCGCGCCGATGCGGCCGATGTGCGCTCGCGCCTGCCGGAAGCCGATACCGTCACCGAGGCGCGCATCGCCGAGATCGACAAGGAACTCGGCGAGACGATCCCGAGCACCAAGCGCGCCGATCTGGAACGCGAGCGCACGATGCTCACGGAGGGGCGTGACTTCGGCGAAGACACGCTCAACATGGAACGCACGCAGGCCGAGATCACGGGCCTCGAACGTGCTGCCGCAGCCAAGGCGCGCGAGGCGGGCCTGGCGTCGGCGCAGCTTGCCAATGCCGAGAAGCGGCTTACCAAGGCCGAGAACATCCTGTCGGCCCGCAGCGCGGCCCTGACAAGCCGCGAAGCCATGGTGCAGGAACTCGCCGCGCGCACGCTGCGCCGGCTGTCAGGGCGGCTTGGCGTGGAGATGTCGCCCGAGGAAGCCTTGGACGCAGCTTCACGTATCATCCGGTCCAAGCCTGACGCGCTGCGTGGAACCTTGGACGACATTCTTAGCGATATGTCCAAGCGCGTGCCGTATGGCCCGTATCTGCCTGGCGAGACGACTATCTCGCCCGGCGCGGCGCTCATGGCCCGACTGGATGAGCGCCTGTCGGCCCGCGAGGCGGCGGCCGAGACGAAGCTGCGCGACGGGCTGCGTGGCGCTGCCGATCCGCGTGACGTGGCGGCCGACAGGGATGCAGCCTTGATGCGAGAGACGGCGCCCAAGGTGGAGGGCACCGTGGCCGATGAGATCATGGAAGCCGAGCGAGCAACGAAGGACATCGCCGATGCGCTCAAACGCGCCGACAAATCGTTCGCGGATGCAGAAGTGGCGGCGGGCCGGAAACCGCCGGCACCCGATCCCGAGATCACAGCGGCGGATGAACTCGCGAAGGAAGGCGAAGGACTAGGGCGCGCGTTCGAGGCAGCAGCCGCGTGCGCAATCGGAGGGCGGCGGTAATGGCTAAGGCAGGCACAGGGTTCCACCATTGCATCACGGCCGTGGAGACGGCCGCGGGCAGGGAGTTGCGCGAAGAGGAACTGGAACGCCTCTTCTCGCGGCTGCAAGGCCGCACGCGCCGCTACGTCAGCAGCGGCATGAGCGAGACGGACGCGCTGGTGCGCGCGGGCCGCGAACTCGGCGACGACATCCGCCTGGCGGGTGTGATTGAGAAGCGGAACAAACTCATCAACGTGGCGCGTCGTCGCGAGATCGAAGGCAAGCTGTCGCCGGGCAACGAAGCGAAGGAACTGCGCACGCTCATCAACCAGACGGACGATGTGGCGCACGGCCTGACATCCGAACTCTTCGGCCCGATGGTGCACGCGCTGCGCAAGGAAGGGTTGGAGAAGGTGCTGCGTGCCGGCGATCCCGACTTCGACAGGGCGGTGATCCGCGAACTGTGGAACGTCACCACGGGCGGCAAGGCCGGGAAGAACCCGCAGGCGCGTCGCGTCGCCGAGATCATCCACGAAGCGCAAGAGCGCGCGCGGACGATGCAGAACGCGGCAGGCGCGTGGATCGGCAAGCTGGAACACTACGTCACCAGGCAGTCGCACGACATGGACCTGGTGCGCGGCAACGGCACGCCGGAGGCTTTCGCGAAGTGGCGCGACTTCATCCTGCCCCGGCTGGATGAGCGCACCTTCGACAACCTGGACGATCTGGCGCCAGCCACCGTCGATGCCTTCCTGCTGCGCACCTGGAACGCCATTGCCTCGGGCGTGCACGACACAGCGCGCGGCCGTGTGGCGTGGGGCGACGTGGGCGCCGGCACCGGGCCGGGCAACCTGGCGAAGCGCGCCTCGGCCGAGCGCACGTTGCTGTTCCGCGATGCCGATGCGTGGGCCGACTACAACCAGACATTCGGCCGCGGCACGCTCATGGACGCGGTGCGCGGCGGGTTGGAGAACGGTGCGAAGAACACCGCGCTCATGCGCACGTGGGGGCCGAACCCCGAGGCGATGCACGATACCGTCACGGCCGCGGCCGAGGTGCGGGCGCGCGATCGTTCTGACTTCAAGGCTGTCGATGCTTTGAAGGCGAAGACCAATGAACGCTACTTCTCCATCCTGACAGGCGCGAACGCCGTGGACGCCAACATGAAGGCGCCGATGACGGGGCTGACATACGGGCAGATCACCGCTGGCGCGCAGGCGTTGCAGACGCTCTCGAAGCTTGGCGGCGTGGTGTTCGCGTCGGTGCCAGACTTCGCGGTGAACGCATCGGTGCTGCGACACAACGGCGTCGGGCTGTTCGAGAGTTACTTCAACCAGATCACGTCGCTGCTGCCGAAGGGAGCGGCCCGGCGTGAAGTCGGCGATCTTGCAGCGGCCGGCATCGACGGCTTCCTCGGCAACGTCGCGTCGCGCTTCTCGGGGCAGGACGCGGTGCGCGGCAACTCGGCGCGGCTGGTTGATCTGTTCCACAAAATGAACCTGTTGGAGTGGTGGACGCAAAGCTTGAAGCGCGGCGTCGGCACGATGCTGACGCACAACCTCGGCCGCCTGGCGGATCGCGGCTTCGATGCGCTGCCCGAGCGCCTGCGCACGACGCTCGGCCGATACGACATCACGGCCGCCGATTGGGATGCAGCGCGCGTGTCGGCCGCCAAGGCAGGTGACGGGCGCGTGTATCTGCTCGCCGCGCACATGGACGATCCGGCGCTGCGGTCCAAGTTCCACACCTACACCACGGCGCAGACGCGCGACGCGATGACGGAGCCGACGCTGTTCGCGCGCAATGCGCAGACGTGGGGCACGCAGGCCGGCACGCCGGAAGGCATGGCGGCTCGCCTCATCATGCAGTTCAAGACCTACCCCATCACCTTCATGAACCGCGCCTACAACCGGGAGATCAAAAACGCCGGGAACGGGATGGACGTGGCGGGCATCGCGCACCTCATCGTCGCCACGTCGCTGCTCGGCTACGTGTCATTGGAGTTGAAGAACCTGGCGCGCGGGCGTGATCCGAAGACCGCGAACGCTGACGGCTTCGGCGACTACGCGAAGCTGGTGTCGCAAGCCATCGTGCAGGGCGGCGGCCTTGGCTTCTACGGCGACTTCCTGTTCGGCGAGGCGCACCGCGGCAGCGGCGGCCCGGTGTCCAATCTGTTCGGCCCGACAATCGGCACGCTGGATGGGTTCTTCGGGCTGTTGCAGACAGCAACCGGCGCCGGGCTGCGGCAGGATGAGAAGAACCAGCGCCAGCTTTTGCCTGACGCCATTCGCTTCGCCCAAGCCAACACGCCGTTCGTCAACCTGTTCTACGCGAGGTGGGCGCTGGACCAAATGCTCTGGTATCGCTTGCAGGAAGCGGCCAATCCCGGCTATTTGGCGCGATACGAAGAACGCATGAGGCGAGAGAACGACACCACGTTCATGCTGTCTCCCACCGTCAGCCCCTACAGGTGATGCAATGACGATCTCGAACGAAAGCATCAAGACGACTGTGCAGGGCAACGGGGTGCAGACCACGTTCTCCTACAACTTCCTCATCCCGAGCGCGTCGGCCGCGGAACTCTACCTGCTGGACACCGTGACCGGCGACACGATCCTGCTGCCGGCGGCGTCGTGGCAACTCAACGACGCGGGCAACCCGGCAGGCGGCACCTTCCTGTATCCGCGTGGCAGCGGCAGCGATCCGGCCACCAGCACGCAGACGCTCACGCTGGTGCGCGCGGTGCCCTATACGCAGAACACGAACCTCGGGAACCAGAACGCCTACTACCCGCGCGCGGTGGAAGCGGCTCTCGACTGGATCGTGATGCAGGTGCAGCAGTTCATTGACGAAGCGGGGCGCGCGCTGCGCGTGCCGATCTCCGAACAGGGCTTGCCGGAACTGCTGCCGGCGGCGTTCCGCACGAACACCCTGCTGTCGTTCGACAGCGCGGGCGCCGTGGACCTGCTGCCGATCCAGCCCGATAACAACACCACCGTCATCGCCACAGGCAGCAGCACCGCGCGCACCTTGGCGACGCGCTTCGCCGACATGGTGAACGTGCTGGACCATGGCGCTGTGCCGGATTGGGATGGCGTGACTGGCACCGACAACACGGCCGCCTTCGCTGCTGCCTTCGCCTACGCCGCGACGGTGAAGCGCATGGTCTTCGTGCCCTATGGCGACTTCTACGCAGCGACGGCGCTGTGGCTACAGGAAGGCGCGCTCGGCATCATGATGCAGGGCACGCTATACTCGCCTGGTGGCTTCGTCGCGCTGACGCTCGGCGGCAACGGTGCGACGCGCAACCAGAACAAGGTCTATGGTCCGATCCGCGTGCTGCGCACGACGCAATCGAACTGGTTGAGCGAAGCCGACATCGGCGTGCGCATCTGGAACGCCGACAACTGCGTGTGCGCTGTCGAACGCTCCGAGAAGTTCACCATCGGGTTGCAGTTGGCGAGCGATCTGCGCGGTGTGGAAGACAGCGACTTCTTCCTCGGGCGCATCATCGACAACAGGTATGGCGTCGATCTGCGCACCTTCAATCCAGGCCCGAACAGCTACGTGAACTCGAACCGATACTTCGGCGGCCACTTTGCGTGCAGCAGCGCGACGAACACCACACTGGATCGCTTCGGTGTGCGGCTCTCGCGCGAGCCTGGCGGCTACAACCTGCACAACCAGAACATCTTTTACGGCCCGGCCTTCGAGTTGCAGATATCCAGCGGCCAGACGGCGATCCCGTTTCTGGTTGAGGTGGACGCGCGCGCACTGGTGGCGACGCAGATGCGCCAGGAAGCGTGCTCGCCTTACGCTGCGCGCCACACGGCCGCTGCCAATGACTGCATCTACGAACAGGGCTATGTCGGCACTTACGGCTTTGTCGCTGGTGTGGTGGACTACACCGCCACGGCGACGCGCGCGGGCGGCACGGTGCGCACCATGCACCAGTCGGCTGCTGCTGCCGGCACGCCGCGCCTGTTCGCCGACGCGGGCCAGGTGCGCTCGCGCGCGTTTCGCTGGCGCCGCAGCAGCAGCACGATCTACGTGCCCGGCCCGCCCGACTTCATGAGCGCGCTCTGGCCCTTCGAGAGTTTCGGCGGCGTGGACTACGTGATGGAGGTGGGCTTCGAGGAACTGGCCGTCATGTCGGGCAACCCGAGCGGGCCGCCCACGAACATGTCTGGCTTCCTGTTCCCTGGCTTGTCGCAGGTGGGCCTCGGCGCGGACTACGTGGAACTGCCGACATCGCGCGCCATCGTGTTCGTGGTGGACACCTCGCGCTGCAAGGAAATCTTCATCGCGGCCGAAGGCGAGACGCTGCGGCCCATCGTGCAGCAATACGACGCGGGCGAGAATGTGCTGGATGCCACGTATCCCGCGCTGTTCTCGAACATGAACGCCATCGACGCCTTCCCGTCCACGTTGCCCACCCCGAGCAACGCAAGCTGGTGGGAAGGTAACGTCAATCTGGACAGCCCGGTTGGTGCCTACGAGATCAACAAACTACAGCGCGTGACGGTGCATCCAAGCTGCGCCTATGCAGCCATCGGCGTGCGCGGCGGCGTGGCAGGATCAAAGCTGCGCAGCCTGCGGCTTTACTGCGCGGCCGAGCAGTCGCCCCCGATCCTCTACGGCGGCTCGCGCACGTGGGGCAGCAGGACCAGCACCGGCAAGCTGACCTACACGCCGCCTGCCGCGCTCGCTGCCGGCGCTAGGGCCACCGAGGCGAACCGGGCGCAGGTGACGGTGCCGAACGTCCAGTGGGGTGACGCGCTGGTTGCCAGCTTCAACGAGAACACCGGGCAGGGGCGGTGGCTGACGTGGACGTGCGCCGCTGTCTCGGCCGGGGCCTCGGGCGTGGTGGAAGCCACCTGCACCAACAGCCGCGACGCCGCCGCGATCACGCCGAACGCCGGCACCGTGTTTGTCCAAGCCACCAAGCCTCGCCTATAAACAGGGAACAGGAGCGCACCATGCCCGCTGACATTTTGCCCATAAATGGGCTTCAACCCGGAGTTGCAAGGGGCTACCCTCGCCGTGGGAGCCAGGCTTGCGATGAGGGGGCTGATGTGGATGTGAGTGAACGGCTGCACGAAGCCGAGAAGGATATTCTGCGCCTCATGGCAACGCAGACGAAGCACGAAGAGGTGTGCGCCCTGCGCTACGACGCCATCAAGGGCGGCACGGATCGCATCGCCGGCTACATCAAGTGGCTGGCTATTGCCGTGGGCGCGCTGGCCTTCGTGGTGCTCGGCGTCGCCACTGTCGGCGATCTCACGCGGGCCATGGCGGGCCGCGTGGGCGTGACGATCACCGCGGCCCCCAACCCACCGAACCCTCCCAATCCGCCCAACCCACCGAACCCGAGGCAACCATGAGCGACAACCTTCCCACGCAGGCCGAGACACGAGCGGCCGACACCGCAGCAGCGGCCTTGGTGCCGCGCCCGCCGCAGGTGCAGCTTGCCATCGCGGTGCTGGCGTTCGTCGCCGCCATGACCGGCTTCCTGGTGCTGGTCTTCGTGGAGATGCCCGATAGCAAGCTGGCGATCATGGCCGGCTTCGTCGGCCTGGCCTTCGGGTGGGGCGGCGCCGTGGTGTCGTTCTACTTCGGCACCAGCATGTCGTCGCAGGCGAAAGACGCCGTGACGAACGGCGCCGTCAGTCGGCTCTTGGACCGATAGCGAGATCATCCGCCGGAGGTTTCGCCCTCGGCCTGTTCCGGCGGATGTAGGGCGGCAGCGTGGGTTCCGGCGCGCTGCCGCCCGTCCTATTCCAGCATGTCCATCAACGTCACAGCGTCTTCGCCGCGCGCTTCGAGATACGCGGCGATGAACTCCGCTGCGGGCCACGGGCTGATCGCGTTGCCGTAGGCGCGCAGGCGTCCCACGCGAGAGGCAGCCCCATCAACCAGCGGGAATGTGCCGGGTTCAACTGGCCGCCGCTTTTCGTCTCTGCACCAGAGCCATTCAGCGTCTCGCCAAGGGCCGTGGACAGCGCCGCCGTATGCAGATCGTTCGTCCAGCATTTGCGCGCAGCCTCCTTCTCCGCGCCCTCCAAGCTGCGCACCGACTTGCTGCCGTCCTTCGCGCCGCACGTAGGCCACGGGGCCAAGCGCCCTTGTTGCGCCAAGCTGCTCCCCGTCATGTTGGGCGTGATGACGCCGCTGCGCTCTCCGTCCGTCGCCGAGGGCGTCGTCCACGGCGCCAACAGCATCGCCGTCTGTCGGCCGAGCAACCCATTGACTGGCACGTTCGCATCCCGGCACGCCCCGTCCTTCCAGTCGCGGGTCGTCGGTGTCGCCCATGACGCGAGGCGAGCGAGCGCCGCTGTGGTTGTCAGGTTCAGCCCGCCGCTGCCCCGCGCCTTCTTGCTGTCGCGGCTTTCCGCGTTGCTGGTGCTGTCCGTCGCGTTCGGTGTCGGCCACGAACCAAAGTCGGTGTCTGCCGTGCGGCGCACCGAAGCCCGCAACAGGGGCAACCGCAGCCCCGAAGGAGTAACCTGTTCCTTCCATGTCAGATTGAACAAGGTCGATCCACGGCCAGCCGTCCTTGCTCGCAACCTGCTCGCCAAAGACGACAGCAGGGCGGCGCTGCCAGATGAGGTGGTGCCAGTGCGGCCAAAGGTGCCGCTCATCATCAAACCCATCTCGGCGGCCTGCCGCGCTGAAAGGTTGGCAGGGACAAGATCATGTCCAGACGGGTCTATCGTCCGGCCATCCTGCTTGTCGCAGGGCATGACTCCAGA
>JAYDZG010472568.1:0-13225 GCA_034509265.1 Microcambeva bendego | reverse complement strand
ATTCGGCGTCTCCTGATTAACCTGGTAGCACGTCTTTGGACTGTCGGAGGAAACCGGAGTACCCGGAGGAAACCCACGCGGACACGAAGAGAACATGCTAAACTCCGAACAGAAAGGCCCGAGATCGCGCCACCCGGGGATCGAACCCAGGACCTTCTCGCTGTGAGACGTCAGCGCTGCACACTAAGCCACCGCGCCGCCCTGACACTCGGCAGTATAGCCGTGACCGTAACAGCTCGTACGTACACAGAGAAGTTTGAGCGTTAGAGACAAACAAACATTCATCCGGTAACTTACTGGAAATACTCTGGTCCGGACGAGCGTACGCCGGGTGAAGTACGGTCCGGGAGCTAAGAGTGTTTCACAGACAGGAAGAGAGTGAGGAAGTGATCTTCAGTTCAGAGACGGCAGGGGGTAAGACGGGGGGTATTCCAAATATGTCTGCTGGGTTCCTTCAGGCCAGAGGAGCAGCAGACACACCCGCACACAGGCATCTGTCTAACAGTGACATATTTAGGAGCGGTCACGACATGAAGAACCTCCGAGATGATCGAGTCACACATGAGCATTATGGTTTGGGATGTATCCTGCAGTGATCGGCCTTCATAAACACGTTAACACTTTAATCTGCATCTCTATAATACTTATCTTCATTCCCTCTCACATCCTTCGTGACATGTTCCTGCTTTCATTTTCTCCTCTTGTGCCGTTTTTGTGAATCTACGGTTTTCAGCCGAGGGGCTGCGTCCCAAATCGCACGCCGAAACAGCACACACACACACACACACACACACACACACACGGTTCAGGACGTACCATGTTCACCGCACACTTGGCCATCCTAACCCTACTGTTCGGGAAGAAAGTGCGATTTAAGACGGAACCGAGATGTGTGTGATGTGGATACAGACTTTCTTCATTGTAAGCACTTTCAGGATGAAACGCACGCACACACACACACACACACACACACACAGCTCATCTGACAAAAAACTATCCAGACCCCGATCCACTATAAGCCTCTGTAGCCTTCAAATTCCCCCTTACATGACTTTTTTACTTGAAGTAGTTTTGAAACCAGTGCTTTAAAACTTTTACTTGAGTAAGCAGCTTGAGTTGATACACTTGAGTTGATAAAGAATTATTTTTAAACCCTGTAAACCACTGTGTATAGAAAGGTGCTATGCAAATAAACTTGCCTTGCAGTACAGTAACAACCTGGCAATGGCGGGGCCTGAACCTGTGACCTGCATCTTCTGAGGCCATTTATGGAGTCAGCATGGCATACCGTATGGTTTTAAAGTTCCGCATCTCAGCCGGTGTGGGAGAATAAAGCCCAGTAAGCCCAGTAAACACGGTAAATAAGACGTTCGTGGAGAGCTCGATGGGTCACATCCTGTTTAACACCGCGTGCATGTCAAATAGCAGCTGATAGCAGATATCACAACATGCCTTCTGTCTACATTTAGGGCGGCATGATGGACGGGATGATGACAGTCACTTGGTCTTCTACACTGCCTAAATAATTCACTCATCAAAGAAACACTTAACCCACACTCTATGGGTCAGCCTTGCTAACTGATGTCTACATAGTGAAGCAGATAGTGATAAGACTTCGACTTACGAGGCAGGTTATTACGACTCTACTTAGCACTGAAGGCTGGGATTAACTTTATCTCTACAAAATATATCATTTTAAATGAAGGCACCTTTAGTACGCAGCATTTGAGTGTGTCTCTAATACTCTACACATGCATTTACACATCAGCCCACCAGAATCTAAAACTATGAGAGGTTCATCATGACTGTTAAAGTGTTGCCCGGCTGGTGTGTGTGGGTTCTTGCAGAGAACATGGAATTAATAATGACGAGATTGGTAGAAGAGGGAATAATAGGCAGTGTGAAGTAGCTTAAAGGTTTTACCAAGCAGCACACAGTGTTGGAGGACCAAGGGTTCGTTCATGGACTCTGCAATAGTGACTTCAGCCGTCTGGTCCCAGTATCTAACACTAAGCCAGCATTGCATGGGTCAGGAGAGCTGGGTTCTAGGCTTTGTCTCTTGTTGGCCAGTATTTTTAGGGAGTTTTTCCTTGCCCTCGGCTCGCTCTTTGTGTTTTGGTCTGGTGGTCCTAAGCTCTGTAAAGCCGCTTTGTGACGACGTCTATCGCAAAAAGTTTAATACAAATCAATTGACTTGACTACAGTGAGTCTCAAACCTATGAAACTTCCCCCGAGAGCACATGGATACAAAGGGACTCACAGTTTTACTCTTATATTAAAAGACACGGTATCTGAGGGAGGGGAGGCCATACTGAGCTTAACATGTTACACAGCGTGGGCATCTGCGGTGTGTCCTGAAGCTCCTGGTTTAAAGGACCAGAACCACTTGAGTCGGCTTTAGATGGTGACCGTGCGGCATAGACAGCAGCTAGACGGGCCGGGAGGGACCCGACGAGGTCCTAATCGGACGCCCAAGCATCCGGAGCCATGCTGACCGCAGTCCATCCTACAGCCGTTCAAAAGGGCGTGGGGGAGGATCAACAGAGCGAACACGACCATCGAGGTGATCCGACCGGTGCCGAGTTAGACGATAAGACAGCAAGGCAGCTGCCTAGGGGGGTTTAATCGAGCACACTCAATATCTCCTCTTGTGATGTGAAAGCGTGGGCATGGACGATAGCACTAGAACACACAAAGAAAGACGTTCTCCTCTCTGTGAAGCACGAGTCTTTACTGAAAAGGCTGTTTGAATCCCGACTGCCTACGTGTGATGGCATTGTGCTGCCGTACATTCTGACGCTGATAATGCACAATGAACAAAAGTCTTTGCAGTGGTCTTCTGAAAACCTCCTGATCTCTCTACATAGACGTGTTTTACCCCATGAGATATAGAAAAGATGAGACCCAGTGTTTGAAGAACACCGCCACTTTAGTCCGGTCTTCCCGCCCTACAGACACAGTGGGCAATTATTATCTTCTGCAGAGTCCTCGGAGTCCTTGTTTGTTTTTTCCTCCCATTTACATCCATCTATTCCCTCATTACCATGAAGCTAAAACCTTTTCGAGCTCCTTGAGCCAGGCGGAGAGCTTCTTTAAGGATGTGATTTTTTAATTGATTTATCCCAACCAATCAAAACATTATAAGCATGTTCTGACTGTGGATTCGGTTAGCACGTCGGTCCTAATGTTTTGCTACGCGTGCCTGCCTTGCTCCACGTCAGCATCTGTGTGTGCACGTATGTGTGTGTGTGTGTGTGTGTGTGTGTGTGTGCTGAATCTCTGGCACGTGAAGTGCAAAGTCATGAAGGCTGACTGCATAAAGCTCGAACGAAACATCGTCAGCTCTCTCGGCCCCACATCCCCTCCCGCCATCCCCAAGAGGTGACGACCCTTTCCATGTCCCCTGATTATACCCATAATGCACTGCGTCGTTTGGACTGTAGGAGGACGCATGCGGAGAACATGCAAACTCCACACGGAGAGGACCCGGACCGGGCACCTGAACCCAGGACCAGGATTATTGTTCTTCTACATTTAAAAGACCATAACATACACCGGACAAGATGCCAATGCATTGATGTTCCTTAGGCCATGCCGTATCTCTTTATCTGTACTTACATAAAGTCGTGGACGTTATTTACAACTGTGGCGACTGAGCACCCTTAAATACTTAAACTTAAGAGACTTAAGGGAACTTAAGCGACCGTGATACCGTCACTTCACAGCGAGAAGGTCCCGAATTTGATCCCCGGGTGGGATCCGGGTCCTTTCTGTGTGGAGTTTGCACGTTCTCCCAAAGCCCTCGTGATGCAAGTGAGGTGAACTTAAGATAACAAATTGCCAAGTGTAAAACATGACGTTTATACTAATGACAAACAGAATGACTCTGATACTGGAATACCACTGGGTGCAAAGTGCATAATATACAAAAGCGCTTAATTCGGATCCTTCTCTAGTGCTTTTTATATGATAATTTAGCGACTAGGATGATGGCTCTATGGTGGGTGTGCTTATTACTCGCATCCTCATGCCTCAGTCAAACACACCAACATAAGTACCGTGGATTTTCAACATTTATCCTACAAGGTCTGATACGATGAGATGAAGAAATCTGAAAGTGCATTTCAAGATAAACCTGCGTAGGTGAAGCGTCGTGTAAGTATCACTCGTCTCTTACTAATAAACACTTGAAGAACTGCTTGAGAATTGTCATTCGCGGCTACAGGAGCCGATCTAACAAGCTCAAGCTCGGGTGTCTACATACTTTTGACCGGCACGGTGTTCCGTATTTAAAAGTGAATGCTATGCTCTGCGGAGCTGCAGCACTGGCAGGAAAACAGGCGGTTAAAAATGACTTCGGTACCTTTGGCGGCGTTTCCCAGAAGCTCCGGGTTCGATAACGTGTCGCTCCTTTTAGCTCCACAGTCAGATGTGAATAAAGCCCGAACAAGCCTGCAGAACCGGTCCAGTAAAGCGCTGCAGCAGAACACGGCGTCTCTCGGCCGTCCTTTATGTGCACAGGTAGAACGAGCACGCGTGGAGGGAACGTGCCTTCATCGGAGCCGAGCTCTCCCGGGCTGTGAGACGCCGGTCTGCACGACCACTGAGCGAGTGAGACTGAGAGTGAGACAGGGCGAGGCAGAAAGAAAGAGTGAGAGAGGAAATGACTGCAAAGCACTCTGAAAGGAAACGGGTCATTTAGAGAAGCGTAGCGCTCGGGTTGCCTCGGGTGAGCCGGCAGTGTGTCGGCTCAAGTACGTTCTCCCATACGTCCTCCTGGGCAACCAAAGTCCTCACACAGTGCAAGTATTAGCCAATTAGGATAATTAGATTTTTACATCATTATAAAAACGGCAAAGCCACCTTGCACCGGTATTTAAACTTTAACTCGAATGATAATGCATATCGATGTTTTGTTCATTAGACCGTAATCAATTTATAGACACAATCAACTAACTATAAGTCAGTGGTTCCCTAAGTGGAGGGCGAATGAACTAGTTATAAGAATTATGGATCCTGTTAAAGACACGTAGGGGACACAAATTAATAATATATGTGAAACCTTTATGTGCAATAGACAAACTGGTTGCTCTGCATTAATCTGCATTAATCTGGTTTATATCATTACATTTACCATTTTACCATTCAGAACCACTGCTGTAAGTCATCAAGTCAAGTTGGAAGCTGCATTAAAAGACTGCTTATGCGACACCAAGTGTTTGGTCGCCGTTCTTGTAAGAATCAAATGATTGTAATGAGCTTTAATGAGCTTTAATGGAATGAGCTTTAATGAGCTGTAATGAGCTTTAATGTAATGAGCAGTCGAACGCACTATGTGTCCCAGGGAGGGACGGTCGGACGGGGCTTAAATTTTAAGATGCTGAATAAAACGCAGCCACGTCAGAGGGCGTCAGAAGGTAATAGTGCAAGCGGCGGAGCACTGCAGCACAAGACGGGGTATTGGAAGTCACTAGATTAGGGAGACGTGGACGCATCCACTGACGGCAGATAATCCAAAGCATCTTGTGGAATGCACAAACACACCCGCAGCGGCCACACACAGTGATGCAGAACACACGACACACACTTCAGAACGTGAAGAATCAATACATCATCTCAACTCTCTACGAGAACGCGTCTCTGCCCGCCTACAGGCGCTGCCGCTCAGCCAATCAGAATCCAGCGGCGTTTTTTTACCCCCATCAGGACTCTTCTTTCCAGAGGCTGAGGACTAATATTAGCTCCATCGTTCCTCGTGAGAGTGTGTGTGTGTGTGTGTGTGTGTGTGTGTTAGTCTGATTCAGTAATGAGTCATGCGCTGGAGAAACACATTTCCTCGTTTAGCTAAACGAGGACGTTTGGAAAACGTTCTGCCTTCCGAAACGAGTGAGGAGAAAAGCACCGTGTGAACCACGAGGGTCCTTAAAAGGGTTCCTGCGATGTTATTTATTAAGATTTCTAACTCCGTCTCGTCTAAACTGCCTAAAAAGGGTCCCGCCCCACAGACACGTGTGCACTGGCCGTTAACGTCATGCCACAAATCTTCAACAGCTTAAGCAAAACAAAAATAAAACTCGATTTAGCGAAGTCTGCAGACTCGGACTGGTACGAACACTGCAGCGTCTCTTTTAAAGTCACGAAGCTCCATCTAGGACAGCGTGTTCCGACCCAGAAAGCTAATGACACACTCCTAGCTATTTTCACATCTTGGATGGCTTTGCCTGACAAACTCAAGGGTATAATTACTCGCAAAGAGAAGAAGAACGTATTGCACAGAAGAAGAAGCCATTGCTGACAAGTTTCAGTACAGGCAAAGTACTAGAAAGTATACTGGACTAGTAAATCTGAAGATCACTGGTGCAAACGTCACCACTGCTAAGTTGCCGCTGTCGGGCCCTTGAGCGACGCCGTCAACCCTCATTGCTCAGACTGTAACTGTACTGAGAGTCGCTTTGGATAAAGGCGTAAAAATGTAAATATATTCTGTTTTTCGAATAGAATAGGACAGGGTTAGCCTTCGATTCACGAAATATCACAGATCCAACAAGGGCCTGAGTTATGGATGAAACTAAAATTGATCATATTACAACCAAATGGGTCATCATTCTTCAGGACATCTATTTCTCTGGGTCTTCAAGCTTCTTATTAGCTACTTTATCGTTCTTATCCTGTTTGGTCTCTGTAAAATGAGCTTGAGGTCTGTGCTGGCCAGTCAAGTTCTTGCCCAAAACCACTCAACCCTGCAGAAAAAAAAGCCTCCCTAAGCTGTTCTGACATAAAAAAAATCCAGCACTGAACCCCTATAAATAACCCCACGGCATTATCTATCTATTGCTACAGTAGGGTCAGGCAGGTAACGCTTTTCTGCCTATTAGGCTTCTAGATAGAGAAGAGAGTGCTCCAGAGTTCAGTGCATTTCTCACCATGTGCACCCGACCATCACGGCGTCCCTTTCCGATGCACTTTGGGTGTTATTGTCTCCCATCACCTCTAGGTGGGACCAAATTCTTATTGCATTGATTCATTTTTCATTATTTGTGACTAATATTATTAAACTCTTTGATCTCTTTCGTCTAGAAAGCGCTGATGTACATCACTGCAGCTGGTCGGTCATGGAAGCTTACACCATGAAGGTTCTGGAATGGACTTCTGTGCCGAGGTTTGACTCTCATGCAGTACAGGACTGCCGAGTTGGCGAACCCTCTGTGTGACTACACGGTCTGAGGATGCTGTGGTTCTTAAGACGGATGAAATGAGTCACGAAGAATCGTTAAGGGCTGATTCAGGTGGGGTACGATTTAAATCCCGAATCGTATCAGATGGTGGGTGGTGTTCCACGACGTCGCTGACCTGCTGCAAAGCTTGATCAGGGTTCATAGCTGTGGCGGTGACGCTAAATGCAATTAAACAAATTCGATAATCATGACGTCTGTCCCACTAGTGTGTTATAATGCTTCACAATCAGCATGGGTGAAAACCACATACAAGAAAGCTGCTTTAAACACTTATAACCCACATGAGCAGGTTTATGAGCACAAGTCGTGGTTCTATTTTCCGGAAAGCTTTGCAGACATTGTGTTTGCGCCATATTGAAGCCCTTAAGGGCTCAATAAAATAAATTAATTGCAACCTTTAAGGATTCCTCAACTACAACTTCAAAGTGGTTGCACGGCATCCTTTTATTGTAATGAGAGGCCGTTAAAGCCGAGCTCTGTGTTTTCCTACGCTGTGTTAGCCTACGTGGTTACCGAAATAGCACGGTTTGACCAGAGCAGCATTTTTCAAGGATGCTGATGCCCCTGTACACGTACACGAGAAGGATTTAAACACGCATCAGAATAAAGATCTATATCTGATGAGACCTGAAGAGCCATAGAATCCCATAGAATGTTCATTAATACTTCGTCTGTCCAGTAAACCCTCGTAGACATATGGAGAACATGCAAACTCCACACAGAGAGGACCAGAACCGTGTGGATCGAACCCAGGACCTTCTTGCGACGAAGTGACAGTGATGCACAGACATATTCAAGGTTTTACTTTAATTTGCCCCTTGGTGTGTGACCATAAGACAGTCTAAGGGGCGCCTAGTGACCCCCTGATCCGGGCTGTCTTCACATCTTGGGTCACAGTGGCAGGTAAGTCCTGGATACACTGGATGAGGATGAAGATGAAGATGAGGATGCCCAGAAAACTCAAAATGTTGTAGTTAAATAACGCAAAACGAATGACAAACTATGACATGTTGCAGAAAATAGAAACACTAGTCGACTCTATAGAATTCCATATTACTAAATAAACATATTTACATTATAACACACACATTCTCACGTCGAATATGTACACATCACGTATACATCAGTGAATAAAAGTATAACGTGCTCCCTCGGCACCTCTCCAACACCGACACGCGGCTCACCGGTAAAATAATGAGTCAGACAGACAGACAGACAGACAGACAGGGGTATAACATATCAATATAAGCGCTTTAGTCTCACCTGTGTTGAGCCCTGCAGACGCTCTCTGCGCTAATGAGAAATCACCAACAGAAGGCGCACACCGAGCGGTGCAACGACGCAGGTGCATGCTGGGTAGTGTAGTCCACGCCTACTCAACTTCTATGAACGATCGCCTTCAGGGCCTGATTGGACCTTTTCAAATAATAAATCATAATAATAATTTTTAAAAAATGTACACACGTTAAATTAGGGCTTAGTGGGTAGGACTGTCGCCTCACAGCGAGAAGGTTCTGGGTTCGATCCCCGGGTGGGGAGATCTCGGTCCTTTAGGTATGGAGTTTGCATGTTCTCCCCGTGTCCGCGTGGGTTTCGTCCAGGTACACCGGTTTCCTCCCACAGTCTTAAGAGGTTGGATCTGTGCTCCAGTTTCTGTGATGAAAACTAAGCACATAAATAAAGAGAGGTGTAGTTTCTCCTTTCGGCCACAAGGTGGAGTATCCTACATCCTACATGGACTGTAGAGGTGCACCTTGGTGGGCGTTGTCCTAGTCATTTCTGTGCTTGAGAGACCCAAGGTGTGTGAAGTGCTTGAGACTTTCAAGCTTGAACTTCCTGTCCTATACAATTTTAATACAGTCAGGACGTCAAGGGTCACCACAGTGGACCTTACTTTCTTCAGGATTGAGATCAGCAGCATGGGCTGCCCAGTAGACCTTCCATTGGTCAGATGTCCAGTTCTGATGCACGTCTGCTCATGGTTGGGGGTTCCCACAGTGGACATGAGTTAGCGTGGGTGCTTTGACTAGTCAGATCCAGTCCTGTCCTTGAGAAGACCTGGAATGGTGCAGAATTTGCTCACATGTAGGTCATGTTATCAAGTTGTGCGTCACTAGATGGCAGCAAAGCTCCAGATAGTTATTAATCGTCTGTTTTAATACCTCTGTGTCCTACACAGGGTCGCGGTGGGTCCGATACACACTGGACAGGTAACCAGTCCATCACAATGCAAACACACCTCTACACACATTCTTACCAAGGGGTATCTTGTTCCCCCAGTTAACCTGTGGGAGGAAACTGGAACAGCTTTAGGGGACATGGGGAATATTCTCTCAATTTATGCAATTAGAAATAGGGAAATATTTACACATAGATAAACCTTTAAAGAGTAAATTCACCCTAAAACAAGATTTTTACATTAATAGCTTAAATGTATCACTCTGTAATAATACAACTGCCCTGCATAAAGTATGAATACCTGTTTCTAAACTAATATTTCTAAAATAATATTTTAATTGGGCTAGATTCTGTCTCTACAGTACCCCTCAGGTTAAACACGGCTACAAGAGTGAATGACCTGTCAAGGTACTACAGGACCTTGGTCAAAATATGCAAATTAGTCAATGCAAATTAACCAATGTTCCCGAGAACTGACGACGCCCACCCGAGCTGAACTAAAATCCAGGGAGTATTTTGGTGTCATTTTGCATAGCCACAGTGGGTGCAGAGGGGTGCAGTTAGCATTTAATATGTCTGTAAATTAAACATTATTTTTAGAAAAAAGATGTAGATGTAGCCTAGTGGTTAAGGTACTGGACTAGTAATCCGAAGGTTGTCGGTTCAAACCTCACCACTGCTCAGTATCTGCTGTTGGGCCTTGAACAAGGTCCTTAACCCTCAATGCTCAGACTGTATACTGAATGCTGAAAATGTTCAACACACCTTTACTGAAAAAGAACCAATCACAGAATATTCCCTTGGAGCACAGATAAGCTTGTGCCCTCAAGTTTATATTTAGTATTTTCTTGTAAAGAGTACATTAAAATGTTTTTTTTTTCAGAGTCATCAGAGTTCCTATCATCTGTTGAAGTTTTGGAATTAGATTCCTCATAACGGCACAGAGATGGGAGATAACAAAGATCAGTGCATCTCTCCACACACTATACAGATCTCCTTATCAACCCCTCTGGTGCTGAAGTGGTCGGCTATTGCAGACTTCTCAAAGGGGATTGGGAGTATGTGTGTGTGATCATTTGTGCATATTGAGTCAAAAGATGCTGAGAAGATGCAGAAAGAATTGGTAGTATCAAAAGTGATGATAATAAGACATGACTAGACTAAATTCACACTCATCATTTAAGTGTCTAAAAAACTGGAGGCTGAATAAATATTGACTGAGAGAGTTAATACGAGTAAGTGATGCTGAAATCTCTACTGTAATAAACCGTGCTTCTGTTTGCTGCCGATAGCTGTGAGGTAGGATGAACAGGACGCTCCTCGCCCCCCTCCATCCTGACCCAACCGACACACTTACACACCGAAGCTCAGACATGCGGTGCTTCGTTACTGATGCAGGAGTAAACGGTGAATAATGCAATGGATAAACTGGGAAGAGTGTCCTCGGAGTCACATGCAGGTAACAACACTCATATACTAAATGGTTTTATACATATTATATGTTTTTTCATAATGAATCTGCCTCTCTAAGACTAAACGAGTGTGTTTTGAATGTATGAACAAATCCACTCACAGCAGCTTGTTGTGTGAGGGTCCGAGAGTGTGTTTACATGTACAAAATAAAAAGTCACATCATTTTTGGACATCTCTCAGTACTATCCACTATAAATTATTACAAGAAAATACTCTGATTAACTCTGCCTTGTGGTACCTGTTAGGGGGTTGGATATATTGCAGAGTAATTGAACATTTTATCTACATTTATAAGTTGATGTTAGATTGAACGAGTTTGACAAGAGGCGAGTTGTGATTGCTAGAAGACTGGGTCGAAGCATCTCCAAAACTACAGCTCTTGTGTACTGCCTGCAGTGGTTATTATCTATCAAGAGTGGTCCAAGGAAGGAAGAGTGGTAAACCCGGTGACAGGGTCATGGGCGGCCAAGGCTCACTGAGGCACTTGGGGAGAGAAATCCTCACCCTGGTCCATTTTTCGTTCAACTTCGAAGATCAAATGTTGACTTAAGAATCAAATATTCCACCAAATAACAACTGGTGTGATGGAGATAATCAGTGTTATTCCTTTCAGCTGTCAGAGCTCATAGCGTTCTGCCTCGCCGGCATATCCTACAGTAGCACTAACATAACAATAAAATAAAACAATAATAACAAGAACTCTTTTAGGAGTCATCACAGCGGCCCGTGATCCGCATTATTGATTTGCCTTAGTGCTACCCCTTATTTGTTCTCCAAATACATATAAATAAAATAAAGTGTATAATTCTTGATTTCATCTTTTTTAAAATGAATCTATTAAGCCTATTTATTTGAATGTAGCTCTGCAGATAAGCCCTTTTCTAAAGTCTTCTTAAAGCAGCCCACATTTAATTGGCGCTAACCGCTCATTAGAAGCTAAAACTGATTAGACGACGGTCAGAATGGTCGTTTTTAAACCAAATGTGCTGTAGAAATGATTAAGAAAAGAACTTGTAGGCCTATTCGTGGTTCTCAGGGTGTTATTTCGCTGATAAACCTTTTTGGCTGTAGCACAAAGCGAACTGCTATCTTATCACACAGGATCGTGAGTGGAGGGGATGCTAAGTGCATTCAGTGAAAGAATAGCCCTTCTTTCTCTAAAGCATTTATTAGTGTGAAAGGTATCAAGCTGAACTTCGTCTTGTTGTTTTATTGCTTCTGTATTTAATGTATTTAATCTTTTGTTAGCAGCTCGTTAGCGTAGCAACCTGTTTGAATGAACCATTGCAGTCCTAAAATAGCCCATCGTCCTTTCATTGTTGTTCCAGGTCAGAAATCATTAAACACAACCACATAATAAATAAAATAACATTTTAAGGGAGACTTTATTGTTGTTTATCTAGATCCCTCTGCCTTGTACACTCTATAATTAACAACCTAAAAGAGGGTTGCAAGATTGCAATGACATTTGTATAAAACACACATGATGCTTATAACCATTTTCAAAACAGGCTTGTTACTTTAATTTTAACGAAATAAATGGACTAATTCTTTATTCTTGTCTCTTTATCTATTTAGTTTCCTCAGTGAGCGTTTGTTCGCACGCACATGAACACTGAATCACTGAATCGCTGAATCACTGTCACAAATGACTCTTTTTCGAACTAATTCAGTGGAATCGAACACCGACTGTGTCAATATTGGTTCGTTTTACGCACTCGGTTCATCAGTTAAAGAAAGAATCGATTCATTTGTTACCTGCGTAAGCCAATCAAGCTTGCAGATTCAGATTTCTGGGCGGGATCTCTCTCCTGATTGGCTGTAAAGGTCTAAGCGACAACAGCATGTAAATACCAATACAGTATCGTAAAAAACCAAAATATAAACACTGTAATTATACCTTTAAAATTAGGTCTGTTGTCTTTGACGCAGCAAAATGTATTTTATGAATAAGCTAAATGTTAAAGTGTGTATTAAATAGGATGCCGTTTGAAAGATCAATACTTTGTGTTATGTGCTTGTGCACCTCCAACTTGAAACACAAAACTGAATTTAAAATGAATTTTACTTATTTACTTGAAGTACATTTACAGTGATATACTTTTATATTTACATTTACTTACGGTACAGTTACATTATACAATCTGAACAACTGAGTCTAGCAGCCATACTTCTACTTATGCATACTTCAACTTTTACTTACTTACTTACTTAATAATTATACCAGATTGCTTTTACTTTTACTTCTGTCTTCTCTGCTTATAATCTTATATAACTTTAATAATAGGGGGGGGGGGGGGGGGGGGGGGGGGGGGGGGGGGGGGGGGGGGGGGGGGGGG
>JAYDZG010466132.1:0-13279 GCA_034509265.1 Microcambeva bendego | reverse complement strand
TAACTGCCGACGGCGTACAGGCGGATTTCCGTGGCCGTCGTCGGGGTCGTGCCGACCCGCACCTTGCCCTGGACCTGGTAGTCCAGGGCCTTCTCGGTGGAGTTGTCGATGACGAACCACTCGTAGCCCGCCGTCCAGGTCGCGGACGTGGCCAGCGAATGGATTCCGCCGTCGCCGGTCGTCGGCGTGCCGTAGGCGAGTTTGATGTCGGCCATGTTCGGTTACGGCAGGAGCCGCGCCTCGTCGAGGAGTGAAATGGCCCATTGGCCCCAGCCGAGTTCATCATTGCGGCTCCGGGTCGAGGAACCCGCGTTAACAAGGGCGGCCCGCTGCTGGGTGGTGAGGAGGCCATCGGAGACCGCGACATCGAGGAGGGCCTGAACGGAGGGACGCGTGATGTCCACGTCGTCGTTGCCTCCGGTGAGCATGTTGAGGAGGCGCTCCCAGATTTTCTGCTTGGCCTCGCTTAGGGTCGGCAGGACCAGGACCATCGGGGCGAGGGCAGCAAGGAAGTCGCCCCGCGCGAGGTACTTCAATACCTTCGTCCGGCGGGCGGGGTCGGCGAGAATGCGGTGAATCTCGAAGGCGGCGTCGGGCTTGAGGCGGCCGACCCGCGAGTCCACCTCGGGCCTGGTGGGGTGCGGCGTGAAGATGTCGGCCCAGTACGGGGACAACTCACCCGAAAACGGACCGGATTCAATCTCTTCCTTTAGGGCCTGCGGGGTGGGGGCCATCGCCTGTACTCCGTTGGTGAATCCATTAGGCGAAGGTGACCTGTACGCCGCTGACGGGCACGGTGAACGTGTCGCCGTTGCCAATCAGTTTTGGGGTCGTGAGTACGCCGTAAATCCAGGCGTTGCCGGCACCGTAGGTCGCGCTGTCCGTAATCGCGATGCCCGAGACCCAGCCCCAGTCGGCCGTGGCCACCGGGAAGGTGACGGCGGCGATGTTGGCGCAAATCCCAGAAGCCGTAACGGGGTCGTTCCAGTTCGAGGCCGAGGGATTCAGCGTCTGGCGGGCGTACGCGCCGGTATTCGCCAGTTCCGGCAGGGTCGCACCGGTGTGCGTGTCGTTGGCCGGCGTCGCGCAGAGGACAATGGCAAGCGTGGACGGCTTACTCAGGGTGCCCGTGCCGAAGACGTGGCTGGCCAGGTTTCGTTCCATCCAGTCGGACATGGCGCTCATCGGAAAACCTCTTTCTGGTGGGCGGAGGTTTAGCGGTCGAACGTGACCGGTACGCCGCGCTGGTCGAGGTAGACGCCCTGCGAGATGTTCGTGTCCTGGGGAACGCCAGCACCCCAGAGGGAAGCGTGACCGTAAACGACCGAACCGTTGTCGGTGGGCCAACCGAAACTGCCCGAGGCCACGGCGAAGGTCACGGTCAGGTCCATCGCGTACAGGGTGCGGTTGATGGCCGCGCCCACGCCCGAGACCTCGACGTACGGCAGGTTGCCGGTGCCCACGACGGTGCCGTAGTCCGTGACCATGCCGACCTGGGGGATAATCTCCCCTATCGCGCCGCCCGTGTTCAGGGCCCGCGCGACCTTGAACTTGCCGTCCGAAATGGCTGCCATTCGTGTGCCCCCGTGTGTGTTCGGGGTGATACACCAGTGGCGGACTAGAAGGTGATGGAGGTGTAGACCGAGGGGTCTTTCTGGAGTGAGTGAGCGTTGAAGAACGCCTTCTTCCCCTCGCCCCCATTCGTGCGAAAGCGGATGTACAATCCCGAATCGGTTTCGGCGAACGGAGTCGTAATCAGGCAACGCTCGGGCGACCCGTAGGCCGCGATTAGCTGGCGGGCCGTATCCCACGATGGCTTGAGCCAGGCCAAAATACTGCCGACATCATTAGTCCTCGGCAATCTTACGGCGAACGGCTTCCATCTCGCCATCGAGCCAGAACAGACCACGAGCAGCAGGTCGGTTGACTGCCGCAGCGACTCGGCAATCTTCTGGGCGCGCCGCCAGGTGGTCTTGCCCGCCCCAGCATCCTGCAAAAGGTCGCAGTACATGAACCAATCCGCCGGGTCCAACGAATGGTCCGGAGGATTGGGAAGTTTTGGACGCTTGCCTGGCATTAGCGACGGCCCTTGACGGCGGTCGGCTGAGCCTGGGTCGGCGGCTGCTCGGACGGGGCGTCCTCCTTGTCGCCCTTGAACTTGGTCCAGCCATTGTGCTTGCCGTACTGACCGTTCTCGCCGTCGGGGCGGCCTTGGGCATCCAACTTCCGCTTCGGGAAGAGCGTGTCGCCCTCGAGGTTCTGCCCGTACGACAGCCGCTCGAAGCAGGCGTTGCAGTGCATCTCCCGGAAGGTGTAAGTCTGCTTGCCCTTGCTCACCTTGCGTGCCACCGGCCGAATGGCGGTGGACTGGCACCCGGCACATTTTTCTTCGCCGAAGACCTCGGTGGCCCCAGCGATGGCGTCGAAGAGTTCGACCTGGGTCGGGGCCTCGACCTCAATCGTTACCTTCGGGAAATGAATAATTGCCTTCATGTTACTCCCCCAACTCCTGCTTCCAGTTCTGGTCGAAACCCTTGATGCCGCCCGGAATCTTGGACGGGTCGCGCTGGTAGTCGCTGACCAGGCGGACCATCTGCACGGCCACATCGTACGGGACGTCCTGGAACCGCTTGAACTTGGCCCGGCCGACGTTGATGAACTTCTTCACATTCAGGTCCAGTTGGGCGCACTTGGACGCGATGACGGAGATTTGCGACTGCTGGATACCGTCCGAGTTGAAGCCGGACTGGCCGACCCCGGCCCCCTTCTCCTCGGCGGCGACCTTGTTCAGCTGCAGGGCCTTGCGGAAGGTCCGTCCCTCGGCGCGGGTGGCGGCCAGCGCGGTCATGTAGACGCCGAACCGCGGGTCGCAGTTGCCCGCCCAGACGTCCGCGACCTCCGAGAAGTGGACCGGGAAGGCCGCGCCCCCCTTGATGTCCTCGGGGCGGGTCCACAGGATGGACAGCTCGTGCATCACCACGGTCGGCTCGAACCCCTCCCTGCCGGCGTGGGCGTGGACGGGTGTCTGCACCACGGTCGCGCACGACCTCAGAATCGGCCCCAGGAGCTTGCGGGCGACGCGACGCAGGCCGTGGACGCGCGGGCAGCCCTCGGCGTCGAGTTCGGCCTCGTCGAACTGGGACATGACGTACTCGGACCAGGCCGGGTCGCTCATGGTGGGTTCGGGTTCGGAGCGGGCGGCCTCGTCGAAGGAGGAGACCATCGGGTCGTTGAAGGGTTCGGCAACGGTCTTAGCCTTGGCCATTTCTATAAAACCTTTCTCTACAACAGGATACACCGAACGGGACGCCCGGTTAATCGAGCAGGCCGGCCCAGAACTCCGGGGACTCCACGGTCACCTCGCGGTTCCACGCCCGCTCGACGGCCAGCCGGTGCGACTCGGAGCGGGCCACCAACTCCAGGCAAGGGTCGCGGTAGACTTTGGCCCAGGCCGCGAAGCTGTCGGTCCGACGCATCCACTCCAGGTCGGGCAGCCAGAAGATGCGGCGGGCGGCGGGCGTCTTCAGGCTCTTCGCGGCCGTCACGAAGCTGGTGGCGACCAGGACCCCGGTGAAGCCGTAGGCGTCAGTCCCCTGGAGGACGGCGCACGGGGGTTGGATGCAGGGCGGAACGATTTGGTCGGCGAAGACCAGGACGTCCTTCCCCCTGCCCTGCAACGACGGAACCATCTTGAGGGCCGCGTAGGGCAACTGGGCGGGGGCCAGGCTGTCCACGTAGAAGGCGAGCCGTTTCATACGTGCCCCATCCTCACGTTTTCGAGATGGTTGCGGTAGGCCTTGACGGTCTCCTCGACGGCATCCTCGATAGGGGTCAGGGAGTACTGTCCTCGGAACATCTCCTCGAACCGGCTCGAGTCCAACCTCTTGCGGTATTGCCCGTCCGGCTTCGACCTGTCCCAGACAATTCGGCCGCGGTAGCCGGCAATGCGTGCCACCATCTCGGCCGTCTCCTGGACCGACAGTTCGACGCCCGGCAGGTTCAGGGGCTTCGTGCAGTCCTGGTACGACTCCGCGACCAGTAAGGCCATGCGGGCCGCATCCTTGACGTACAGGAACTGCCGCATCGGCTGGCCGGTGCCCCAGCACTCGACGATGTTGGCGCCCGACTCGACCGCCTCAACGAACCTCCGAATCATCGCGGCCATGATTTTGGAGCGGTCCGGCTCGTAGCGGTCTCCTGGTCCCAGCAAAGTCGGGGGACAGAACGTGACGGCCCGGATGCCGTGTTGTTCGTTGGCGTACTTACAGACCAACTGGACATTCCGCTTGGCATAGCCGTGGGGGGAAATGCTGGCGTTGGGGGCCGTCTCGGTCGGAATGAATTCCTCTTCAATGCAAATCCCAGTACCGGGCCGTTGGTCCGGGTATAGGTAGTCGTAGTCCGGGTACGCACACGAGGCGACCGGCATGACGACGGACAACTTATCCGACTCGGGCCGCGATTCGTTCTCCTCGAGTGCGGCACAAATCAGGGAGTAAGCCGGGATGGTGTTGCCGAGGAAGATATCGAACTGGTGCTGCTGGGTGAAGCCGATTCCGCCGTTGTGGCCGGCGCAGTTAAACAGAACCCGGCCCGTGTAGCGGGCGACCGTGGCGGAAAGGTGCGGGTTCAGACGGTATCCGTCGAGCGCGAAAACGTCGTCGCCGGCGGAACGCGCGGCCTCGCAGATGGCCCGGCCCAGCAGGCCGCGGTGACCAATCACCCCATATTTCGGCAGATTCAGCATGCGACAAGTCCTCCTGTCAATACTAACGGCGGGCTACTGCGAATCCGCCATCGCGACGTAAGAACCAACGGGCGCGAACCGGAACGGGATGTGGACGCAGCCCTGCCCGACCATCTCCGCAATCAACTCGACGGACTTTTCTTTCGGGGCCGCGACAACCAGGGTTCCGCCCCCGCCCGCACCCATCAGCTTGCCGCCCCACGCCCCAGCCAGCCGCGCCCGCATGTACAGTTCCGAAACGCGCGGCGGGTTCACGGCCGGCGACAGCATCGACTTGGCACGCCAGGACAGGTCCAGCAGTTTGCCGAGCCCCTCGTGGTCGGACCGGCGAATGGCCGTGACGGCCCGCTCCGTGAGCTCCAGCAGGCTGTAGTGGTACTGACGCATATCCTTCAAGCGGTCGTAGTAAGTGGCCGCCACCTCGGTCGAATTCCTGGG
This sequence comes from Microcambeva bendego, assembly GCA_034509265.1. Classification (NCBI taxonomy): domain Eukaryota; kingdom Metazoa; phylum Chordata; class Actinopteri; order Siluriformes; family Trichomycteridae; genus Microcambeva; species Microcambeva bendego. The sequence continues at coordinate 8,094 of JAYDZG010466132.1, read as the reverse complement.
CATGTTGGTGAAGAACAAAAACAAATGTTCCTCCAGGTCGCGTGCCGCGTCGGCCGTCAGCCCAAGCGGGGAGACGACGTACGTCCCGTCCTGTAGGAAGCGAATCGTGGCCGGCCCGCCCGTGTGGGACGCCGCCCAGATTTGGTCCTGGTAGCCTACGTTTTCTTGCAGGACGTCTCGCTCAATCAGGATGGCCTCACGCGCCAACCGTTCGGGGGTAAAGAATTTTCCTTCCAGGCAGGCCAACGCGTTGAGTAGGCCCACGACAAACGTCGAGGACGACCCGGTGCCGGAGCGGGCCGGGATGTCGGCCTGGTACAGAATCTCGACCCCGTAGTCGATGCGCAGGAAGTCGAGACAGGCGCGCACGGCCCGGTGCTCAATCTCGGAGTGGTCCGAGACCGATTCGATTTTATTATACGTGATACGGGATTTGTATCCGTGGAAGGGCGGCAGCCGCTTGGCGACGACGTGGGCGTACTGCGTAATCGCGCCACCCACGACCATGCCTCCGAGCTCGTGGCACAGCGGCGGGATGTCGGTGCCGCCGCCGCAGAGGCTAAGTCTATGAGGGGTTCGGGTCAGAATCATTCGTCTTCATCCCGTCCTCCACAAGACCAACGGAAGATTTTTATTTGAATGGCCAGGCGCAATAATCAATCACTCGCCCTCCAGCACGTTGCGGGCCTCGGCCACGTCGGACTCGCTGATGTGGTCGAGGAGCCGGCCGACCTCGCGGATGCCGTCCTCCAGCGAGTAATAGCAGCGGAACCCGGCCGCCTCGAACTTCGCGTTGCTGACCCGATAGTTCCGCTGGTCGGGGTCGCGCCCCTCGCCAACCCGCCACAGAGACTGTTCCAGGCCAAGCGTGTCGCAAATCAGGCCGGCCAACTGGGCCTTCGTACGGTTCGCCCGCGAGTCGCCCAGGTTGAAGACGCCCGTGTGGGTGCGGCAGGCCATGAACATGATGGCGCTGACCACGTCGCGCACATGGACGAAGTTCCGCCAGAAGTCCGGCTCGTAGATGACCACCGATTCTTTGTGGGTGGCCTGCATCAGACGGGCCACCAGGTCGTTGACCAGCAGGTCAAATCGCATCCGGGGCGAGACGCCGAACACGGTGGCCAGGCGGAGCGAGACGGCGTTGGGGTGCCCGAGGACGATTTTTTCCGCCTCGGCCTTCGTCGTCCCGTAGTGGCTGATGGGGCCGAGGGGGGACTCTTCGGTGACCTCCGACGAGCCGTCCGTCTGGCCGTACCCCGAGTTGGTCATCGGAAAGACGATTCGTTTGGACGGGCCAGCCGCCTCCACCAGCCGGGCGACGGCCGTCAGGTTCGTCTCCTCGGCCTTGTACTTGTAGAGGTTGCAGACCGGCCCCCCAACCAGGGCCGCCAGCGGGACAATCACGTCGGCCTTGTCCACTTCCGGAAGGAACAGACCGACGTTGGCGGCGTCGGCTTTGACGAACCGGAAGTCCGGTTGGCGGACGAAGTTGGACAGGAGTCGCCCCTGGCCGTAGCGGAGGTTGTCCACGCAGACAACCTTGCTGCCCCGACTCAGCAGCGCGTCACACAGGACCGTGCCGATGTACACGAGGCCACCCGTCACAAGAAAATTCATGCCTAAGACCCTTCCTGCATCATGTCCCGCACCGCCTGGGCGACCGCTTCGGCCGAACTCATCGGCCTGTTGCGGACGCGCCCGTCCAACTGCATTAAACGGTTCGATACATATACTAACGGGTTGTCGCCGGGCCAGACCGCGTGCGGGTGCCAGACAATCTCCTTCTCTCGGCCGAGTTCGCGCATGGCGATTCGGGCCACCTCCAGGACGCTCAGGGAGTCGCCCGGGGAGACGTTCATGACCTCGTACGACTCGGTTCGACATTGCGTCCCGAACGCGAACAGGGCCGCACTGGTGTCGCAGACGTGCATGAACGGCTTAACGCTGCCGGGCGAGTCCCCCAGAAGGTTCAGGACCGGCTCGTCGGACCGGAGCTTGTGGACGACATCGCGCAGCAGGCCGTGGGTCGCGCCGGGGCCGACCTGGGCCACCAGGCGGCAGGAGACGCCGCCGACCCGCCCGAGAGCACAGTAGGCCTCCAGAAGAACCTCGGCGGCCACCTTGGTCGCGCCGTAGACGGAGGTCGGCCTGAGTAAACGAAAGCCCTCTTGCCCGCCGGACGTGTACAGGTCGAACTCCTTGGTGTTGTCGCCGTAGACCGTCGCGGAGGAGGCCAGAACGAACCGGCAGCCCGCGGGGGCGTACTCCAGCAGGTGGGCGGTGCCGAGGACGTTGGTCCGAACCTTCTCCTGGACCCGCTCGTGCTTATTGGACGAGTCGGCGGCCAGATGGAAGACGACGTCCGGCCTGGCAGAGCGCATCGCCCACTCGACCTCGATACGGCTCTCCAGGTCCACCTGATGGGGCACCACGACCGGGGCGTCGCCAGTCCGACGGCGCCGCCGGTGTTCGGAGAATCGATACGTGGCATGAATCTGGTCGTCGGCCCCCAGATGCTGCGACAAGTAATCGAACATCGCCTTGCCGAGAAAGCCGCCCGCGCCGGTCAAAAGAATTCGCATCGGTCAGCACCCCCGGTTCGACCAGAACTCGTCGTAATTCACGTCGCGCCCCTCGCAGTAACTATAACCGGGCCGGGTCAGCACGATATTGGGCCAGACCGCGTAACAGTGGCCTCTGGGATGCATTTCCCGGCCCACCACCCCGTCAATCGGTCCGGTCTGGGGCAGGTTCAGCACCGGGTCGAACGCCCGCCGGTTCAGAAGGACCGCGTGCCAGCACCCAGACCCATTCAGCCGGAGCAGGTTGCGGGTCACCATCTCCGTCCGCGCGAACGTGTGGTTCGCACCCAGGTACAGCATCTGCCAGTCCGGGTCGGCCTGTTCCACGTCCTGCCGGGCCTTGAGGTAGACGTGGAGGAAGTCCTCCGTGGTGAAGGCATCGTCCTCCAGGATGAGGAGATTTTGAACTCCTTCTTTTTTTGCCTTCTGGATGATTTGCAGAAAGCAACAAAACGCATTCCAGCTGTTGGGCCGGCGGACCCAGGCCGGGTAGCCGATGCGCGGGGGCGGCTCGGTATCCTTGCGGTCCAGGTCGTCACCATCGGGGCCTGCCCGGAAGAACTCCACCGAAATACCGTACCGGCCAAAGTCCTCCTGAATGGGTCCACGGCGGTCCGCGCGGGCCTCAATCGACAGGCAGACGGCCCGGAAGCCCGAGTCAGTTAGAGACGACATCGAGGACTCCTACGGTGCCCCACGGCCAGGGTTGGCGATTGTGATGGGTGCCGTCCCACAAGTCCCACACGGCCTTGCTCCGCCGCTCGCCCTCGCGCCACTTCTCGTCCGTGGCGGTCTCCTTCTCCTGCTTCCGATACCAAGTTCGACCGCCGTGGCTTTGATGCAAGGAGATGGCCTGGCTCCGGCACATATTGCGGGCATCCGTCCACCCCGGAATGGCCCGGCATCGTCGAACGAAATCAGAGTCCTCCTTGCCGATGCCGTCTAGGTATCGCTCGTCGTAGCCGCCCAGTTCGCGGTAGAGCTTGGCCGAACACAAGGAGACGTAGTTCGTCACATCCGTGTGGAACAGGGGGTTCGCCAGGGGCCACCGCTCGCAGTAGCGGACCATCTGCGGGGTCAGGTTCGAGCCGGTCTCGTTGAGGGCCAGGAGAACCTCGGGGGGCACGTCCAGGGTCGTGGAGAAGGAGAGAGAGAACTCTTCCTTGGGGGTCTCCTGCATCAACTGGTCGTAGACACGGCCGTAGGCCATCACCTCATTGCCCTCTTGAAAATACCACGAGCCGGAGGCGTGCCGGGCCGCCACATTGAACGACAGGGCGGGGTTGTTGAGGAACTTCTTGAGGCCCGTCTCCTTCGCGAACGCCTCCATGTCGAGCCGGACGAACTTCCAGTGGAACTGGGAAGAATACCTTTTCAGTTCCCCCAGCACATCCTCCGTCGAACCGTCGTCCACGACAACGACCTCGAACGTGAAGTCGCGCGGCCGGTTGTAGGCCAGCGACCACAGCGTGCGCCGCCAGAGCGGAAGCCGATTGTACGTCGAAATCAGGATGCTGGCCGTCAGCGTCATTCGGACTCCCCCCAGGACTCGCAGCCGAGCGAGTCGTAAACGAACCTCATGAAGTGAATCACGCTCAGCGGGTCACTTCCGCGACAAGAACGACGAATAGTAAAATCTCGCCCGTCGTGCCGAAAGTGACCCTCGCAGTCCCATCCGTCCTCGACAGGATTGTCGGGAGTCGAGAACTTACTATGCTGCCACAATCTGATTTGCACACACCAGCGCACATCGCCCAACGCACATCGCTCCAAGAACCACCAACACCGCTCGAACTGTTCATGGGGCGCGGGCTTGCCTTCCCGAAATCCGCACTCTGGATGCGACAATGCCTCAATCATGACTTGTGCGCCCCCAAATCTTTGGCAGGCTCGTCAGGATTCGGTCACCCTCCTGGGGCCAGCCCAGCCGGTGGAAGAGCCGGTACATGCGGTGGTGGTACGTGTGGCGAGACATCACCTCGGCCCGACCCTCGCTCGACAGCCACTGGCGCTCATCGGGTCGCTCCAGTAGGTACTCCGCGAGGTCGCGGAAGTCCTCTCGGGTCCGGGCCGTCGGAACGAAGGGGAAAATCTCCTTCATCTCCTCCACATGGTCCGACACGAGACAGCCGCCGCAGGCCATAACCTTGAACGGCCGCTCGACGATATCCGAGGCGTAGCGAGGGTCGGTGCTATGGGGCTCGCTGACGTTCAGGCAGACCGCCGAGGAGGCGAACAGGTCCGGCTCGTCCAGTTCGTCGAGGCGTCCGAGGTAGTACGGCGTCGTATCCTCCCAGCCGCCGTAGCCGAAGACCTTCAGCCGGAACGGGGCGTGTTCGGCCAAGCTGAGAATGAACGGGTCGATGTTGCGGGCCTTGTAGGGCCACCGCCCGCCGACGAAGCAGGCGTCGCAGGCGAACTCGGGGCGGAAGCGGCCGGGCCGGTACAGCAGGGCGTCGGCTGCGTTCATCAAGCCGATGGGCTCAATCCCAATCTCGCGCCACCCGCCCAGGACGGACTCGACATTGGAGTCGGAGCAGTGCAGGAAGACGCAGTCGGGCTTGCCCGTCTCACGCTTCAAACGCTCCAGCCGACGCTTCTCCGCATCGGTCACCCGCACGATGGGGAACTCCTCCAGGGGCAGCGCATCGGCCTTCTCGCCCCAGGCGCTGGCGAAGAGGGCGACCTTCATGTCGGGGCGGGCACGAATACATTTTTCCTGGGCGTCGTCCAGGTCATAGGTCGTCAAAATTGTTAATGAGGGCTCATATTCCTGGAAGGCGTCGAACGCCGATTTTTCCCGAGGACTCCACCAGGCCGCCTCGTGCCCGGCGTGAATCAGGGCGCGAATCCAGCCGCCGCGCACGCTCATCGAGCCGCCCGGACTCTGCAAGACCATCACACGCATTCCGAGGCCTCCAGTTCGACCGCCCTGCGGACGGCCGACAAATCGCGGGAATTGTCCACTTCCATCACGAACCCCGGAATCGGCTGGTAGCGGAATTCCCCGCCGGCGTCCATAACCAGGTTCAGCACCTCGTGCCCGAGGAAGTTCGCCGCCCCGGCCGAGCGCATGGCCCGCAGAAACAGAGACTTCTCCCGCGCGTGCAGCAGGGTCATCTGCGCCCACCGGACCGGCAAGGCGTAGGAGAGTCGCCCCACCAGCCCGTCCTCGCCCACGCTCAGGCCGACCTCCTGCCGCCGCAGGTATCCCGCCTCCCCGTACAGGGCACTGCGTGACGGGACGGGGAGCTCGGCGACCGCCCCCCGGAAGAAGACCAGGTCGCCGTAGACGACCAGTACAGGGCCGTCCGAATGTTCCAGGGCGAGCCGAAAGCTCTGGGCGACGTTACAGGCCTCGAAGTCCGGGTTCTCCACCACATCCGCTCCGCCCGACTTCCGCCGCGTCTTGGCGTGCTGGTGGCCGCTGACGACCAGGACGCGGGCGAACGGCCAGCGCTGGCGGAACTGCCAGATGAGCCGCTCCAGGATGGTCTCGCCGCCCAGGTCCAGCAGCGACTTGTTGCCGAACGACCTCATGCCGGGCGAGCGGCCGGCGGCGAGTATGGCGACGGTCAGGTCGGGCTTTTCTTTCGTCACGCGAACCCCGCGTATTCAAAAGCCTTGCGGTAGTTGCCTTGCCACTCCTCTGCGGGGACCGTGGCGGTGGAACTGTGCGGGCCGACCCGAATCAGGACCAGCGGCTCCGCCAGGTGCCACCCCAGAAACCGCCTGGAGGCCTTCAGCCAGAAGCCGTAGTCCTCGCAGGTCCGGATGTTCGGGAACCGTGCCTCGTCGAAGACCGAGGCGCTGACCACCGAGTCGCAGTTGACGATGCACTCCTTCAGGATGCTATCCATCGAATACGGCCGCTTGAACTGGGGGTGGAGTCGGCCCACCGGGTCCACCGTGCAGTAGTCCGAGTAGACGAAACCCACCTCGGGGTACGCCTGGAGGATTTGAACGGACTTTTCTATTTTGCCCGGCATGTACAGGTCGTCGCTGTCGAGCAGGGCGAAGGCGTCGGCCCGCGGCCTCAGGAGGGACACGCCCAGGTTGCGGGCGTTGGCCGGCCCCCTCCGGGCGCGCAGGCGGACGTGGAAGACGTGCCGGTAATCCCCCACGCCCACCAGCGTGTCGAAGTCGTCCGAAGACTCGACTAGCCCAAGCCCGAACTCCTCGGCCAGGACCGCCGGCGTGCCGTCCGTCGAGGCGTCGTCCACGATTACAAGGCCGGTGACCGGGTAGTGGTCGAGGATGCCGTGGGCGGCCTCCAGGACCGTGTCGGCGTGATTATAGGTCGGGATGACGGCGGCGACTTTCACCGTGCGACCTCCTGGGGGCCGCAGCCGCACTCGGAGACGTAGTTGTGCAGCGGTTCGATGAGGTCTGGGGTCAACAACCGGAGCTTCTCGGCCAGGCTGCTAACAGCCCTCTTATTGCCATCCGGGTCCGCGAACTCCATCTCCTCGAACCCGCCAACGACCGGGTTGCGGTAGACCTTCACCGAGACAGTCAGGCCCGACCAGTCGTCCTCAGGTGTCAGGGCCACGAACCGGGCCAGGTCGTCGTTGACGGCGATATCCACCACCGCGGGCAACGCGGCCGGGACGTAGTGGCCCAGTGGTACGATAGTGAAGAAGTGGCTCGACCGAATGGCTCGCGTCCCCTCGTGCAGGGCGCGGAATTTATCGACCCGGCCGCCCGACTCGTCGCGCCCCACGACCCGTACCAACTGGTACGAGATGCTGTACGGGCCGAGGACTTCCGCCAGGTGGGCCGTGACTTCTTGTAAGGATACCTGGTCTTGATTTTGGACCACGATGATTTCGTCGTAGTTGGTCAGGCCGACGGCGGCGTTCAGGGGGCCGACCAGACTCATCACCGAGACGTACAGCCGGTTCCGCCAGTCCTCCATGTCGCCGTCTAGCAGGAGGACGATTCCGGCCAAACGAATTTTCTCCTCCGAACGCGCCTGGGCCACGGCCTCCTGAATTGGGTCGTTCTCCCCCGGCCCCATAATCTGGCGCTTCATATTACAGCGGCGGCCGTTGACGATGTAGAACTGGGCGGCCTCATTCTCGGCGGCGACTGCAGAACCCTCGGCCAGATACTTCTCCAGGCGGCCCGCGTAACAACCGTCCTGGCTGGGGACCGGGCCGGAGTCGTCGAACCGGGCGAACGCGCAGTCCAGGCAGGCCGTGTGCAGGGACTGGAGCGTGGGGGTGGTCGTACTCGACGTAGACATTCAGAAAACCTTTCCTGCTAAAATCAGGGGCGGACGGCAGTGACCGTGCAAAAGGCCCCATCCATAATAACGGACCGAACTGTAAGGCCGAGCGCCCGCAGCATTCCGGGGAGCGAATCCGCCGTATGCGCGCTGCGGTTGGCAAAAACGACCTCATTCAGTTCCGCGACGGAGTGACGGCGGTTGGCGATTTGCTGGCAGGTTTCTTCCAGGTCGCGGAACGTGATGCAGAGAATCGCCCCGTGCGCGAGACGACTGACC
>JAYDZG010464360.1:2526-13303 GCA_034509265.1 Microcambeva bendego | reverse complement strand
GCTCATGATGGTCACGGAATTGTATTTGATATGGATTGCGGAAATCCATTGGTAAAAAAATTTGCTGAAGATTTATCAAAAGAATTAGATATTCCACTTTTCTTTTTACATATAACTGCTCCAGAAGAATTTATTTTTGATAAATTTCGAAAGCATCCTCCAACTTGGTTGGCTGACAATCCTCAGACTATGATTGATAATCATCTGGCTCAGAAAGAGACGAGACTAAAAGAAAATACTCATTTTGATTATTTCTATGAGTTTGATACTTCGAGATCTGATTTAGTGGAACAGATTGAAGGATGTGTCCAGAAGATAAAAGAAGCCCTCTAATTGGATATGTTATTATCAACATATGACCGAAATTAAACCTATAATCGCCTTCGACCTGGACGGAACACTTGCAGAAAGTAAGCAATCAATCACTCCTGATATGGCGGAATTACTATATAAATTAGCAGGTAAAGCAAAAGTTGCCATAATTTCAGGTGGCTCTTACAGTCAGTTCAATCTCCAGCTTTTACCTGGGCTTGTGCAAATAGCGAACGCTCACGGTTCGGTCGCTCTAGAATCAGGCATAGTGGCCGATGGTGCAGAGGAAAACCCTTTAAACCCTACACCTTTAAACCCTGCAAGCTCTCCAAACCTCCAAAATATAATCCTCATGCCAACAAGTGGAAGCATGCGATATGAATATGACGCGGTAATAAAAGATTGGAAAAAGGCGCGAGTGTATCCATTTGCAGAAGACTTAAGACAAAAAGTAATCACAAAATTAAATTCAATATTAGAAACACGAAAAGAAGAATTTGGAATTCCCGAAGAAAGTTTTGGTGATAGGGTAGAGGATAGAGAAACACAAGTTACATTTTCAGGACTTGGACAATTGGCACCAAACGATAAAAAAGCACTTTGGGATCCACAAAGCGAAAAGAGACAAAAGTTAAAAGCAGAAATGGAAATGGAAATCCCAGAAATTGAAGGGCGAATCGGTGGCATGACATCACTCGATATTTTGCCAAAAGGTTTTACAAAAGCTACAGGTTTAAAAGCATTGCTCGAAGATAGTGGTCTACAAATTTCAGATATGCTTTTTATTGGCGATGCGGTTTTTGAAGGTGGAAATGATTATTCACCAGTTGAAGCCGGAATTGAAACAATTGGAATTACCGGTCCAGAAGAAACTGCGAAATTAATTAGTGCATTGCTTCAAGGTTAGTATTCAAGGTAAAATAACTTTATAAAATTACCCAAATCAGAATATACATTATGAAAGATCAAATATACGAAGAAAACAGACCTTGGGGAAAATTTAGACGCTTTACTCTTAATCAGCCTTCAACTGTAAAAATAATTACTGTAGATATTGGCGGAACTTTAAGTTTACAAACTCATACTAAGCGCGCCGAGTTCTGGCATGTTATCGGGGGAAGTGGCACTGTGGAGGTGAACGGAGTCGCGACGTCCGTAAAAAAAGGAGATGAAATATATATTGAGACTGGTATGACCCACCGAGCATCTGCAGAAACGGAACCACTTGAAATACTTGAAATTGCTACAGGAGAATTCGATGAATCAGATATTCATAGATTGGAGGATAAGTATGGCAGATAAGTTTAAATCCAGTTTTTCAGCCGCACTTCGCTAAGTGAAATTTCATTAAATAAAATTGTTCAAAATCGCACATGTTTCAATTAATTAGAATAGGGGACAAACCAGTATTGCAACCAGATAAAAAACTTCCTTGGGAAGCTGAGGGTGTTTTCAATGCCGGTGTAGTCAAAATTGGAGAAGGTGCAGATAAAGAAATAATTATGTTGTATCGTGCGGTTGGTGAGAAAGATGCATATATTTCTCATATAGGTATGGCGAAAAGTAAGGACGGGATTCATTTTGAACGAACATCTGATAAGCCTGTTTTTGGTCCGTCGACAGAATATGATAAGTGGGCAACGGAAGATCCTCGTATAACAAAAATAGATGATACATTTTATATAACATATGTCGCTGTGCCTGATCAGATTATGGATCATGGGAAGAGTATTGAAAGGGACGAACCTCTTGAAACAGCGACTGCACTTTTAAAGACTAAGGATTTTAAAACATTTGAGCACTTTGGGACGATTTCGCCTTATGGATCTGATAATAAAGATATTGTTTTATTTCCTAAAAAGATTCCATTTAAAGATGAAAATGGACAAACTCGCCTTCGATATGCCATGTTGCATAGACCAAATCGTTGGTCTAAGGATTGGCTCCGAGGTCCATTTGCAAAGAAAAATTTAATCGCACTACCTTTTGCTCCCGAGGAAATGCCGCAAAAACCAAGTGTATGGATTGCTTGGTCAGACGATATGATTCATTGGAATGATCATAAATTACTTATGCAACCTTCAACTATGCATGATGCAAAAAACGGTCCAGGACTTCCTCCAATTGAAACTCCGGATGGTTGGTTGGTGATATATCATCATGTAAGAGAAGATCAGATTACTAAGAAGTTTACCTATACTGCCCGCGCTGCACTTTTTGATTTACAAGATCCTACAAAATTTATTGGTAAATTACCGTATGATATTTTGTGGCCTGAAAAGTTTTATGAGACTGAAAATGGACAGACTATTGTTTTTCCAACTGGAGGATATATTGATAATGGGACATTGTATGTATACTATGGATGTTCTGATCGATATGTAGCACTCGCTGCTGGGTCAGTTACTGAATTAATTGAAGAATTAAAAAGATCAGGTCCACCACCTGAATACGTGCAACAAGTTCCAGAATTAAATGTTAAAGTTGCTGAGTTAAATAAAATCTCGACCGTAATTGATGGGAGATAATTGATCGCTAAATGTTTGGTTTTAATTTATATGCAAAAGTCCCATTCTCAAAAAAAATCAGACAAACATAAAGATTCTATGTGGATTGTTTTTATGACGACATACCCTCCAAGAGAGTGTGGTATAGCAACTTTTACTTCGGATTTAATTGATAGTTTTGATAAAATTTTTTCTCCTCAAGAAGAGACAAAGGTTATTGCTATGGAGGTTGACGATGTTAATCAAGATCAAAAGCCTGTTAAGGATCCTCAAAATGAAAAAGTTATCTTTCGTATTTCGGAGAACAATGCCGATGATTATGTAGCTGCAGCAAAGTACATTAATAGTCTAGATGAAGTTAAATTAATTTCTATCCAACATGAGTTTGGTATTTTTGGACAAAATGATGGCGCAAATCTTTTAGTTTTTCTTAAAGAAATTACAAAGCCTGTAATTGTTACATTGCATACTGTTTTGCCAAGACCTTCTGATCATATGCTCGAGATTGTAAAAAGTATCGCTTTGAAAGCGGAGAAGTTTATAGTTATGACTCAAAATTCTAGAGGCTTGCTTGAGAGTGTATATGGTGTCCCTGCAGATAAGATTAAAGTTATTCATCACGGTATTCATCCATTGCCATATATTGAAACTGAAGTTGCTAAGAGTGAATTGTCTGAAAATGGTTTAGCGCATCTAGGAGGGCTCGAAGGGAAGAAAGTGATTTCTACTTTTGGATTATTGAATAGAGGAAAAGGTATAGAGTTTGCGATCGATGCGCTACCTGAAATTGTAAAGGAGTTTCCTGAAGTTCAGTATCTGGTTTTGGGTGCAACTCACCCTGTTGTTATGCGTCGTGAAGGTCCAGTATATTTAAATGAACTTAGAAAGAAAGCTCAGGATTTGGGTGTAGCTGATCATGTTAAGTTTTATGATTCTTTTATTAAAACTTCAGATTTACTTAAGTATTTACAGGCAACAGATGTTTACTTGGCACTTTCTCAGAATCCAGACCAAGCAGTTTCTGGAACTTTAACATATGCTCTGGGTGCCGGAAGACCTGTTGTATCTACTCCATTTATGCAGGCGAAAGAAGTTGTAACACCTGAAGTAGGATATTTAATTGAGTTCAATGATAGTAATTCAATTGCTCATGCTGTTAGTACATTGTTTAGAGACAAAGCTCAGCTTCGCAGTAAAAGTAAGGCTGCGTATTTTAGAACCAGGGGAATGGTCTGGTCTAATATTGCGATTTCATATATGCATGAGTTTGTAACTCTTTCTCCAGAGTTGGCTAAAAAGGAAAAAGCTATACCGCCAATAAATATTTCCCATGTTCAGAAAATGACTGATTCTTTCGGCATGTTTCAGTTTGCGATTTTGGATGAACCTAATCCATTGTCAGGATATACTCTCGATGACAATGCTCGAGCGTTGATATGTGTTTCTTGGTTATATGGAAAAAAGATAAAGATTAATTATGAAAATGAATCTAGTCACACATTTGAGAATCAAGATAAAGAAATTTCAGATTTAGCAAAAGTATATATGACTTTTTTGGAAAGGGCATCAAAAGAGGATGGGGGGTTTATTAATTATTACAATACTGTTAAAGAAGATAATCACATCCAGAATTCAGAAGAGAATCTTGAAGATTCAAATGCTCGCGCTATCTGGTCAATTTCTGAAATGTTTGCCAGCTCACTTCCTGATACTATTCGCTCACGTGCTGCCGCGCTTTTCACCAAGCAGATTTCAAAACATAAGCGTAGTGCTTCGCCCCGTGCCGCCGCGTTCTACATAAAAGCATTTTCGATTTGGATCGGCACGGGGCGCGCCTCAGAAAGTTTGGCTAAAACTCTTGTTGAGCATATTACTTATTATGCAGACTTCCTCATGTCTATTTTAAAAGACAATGAAACTCCTGACTGGGCATGGTTTGAAGACGCTATGACTTATTCAAATGCTATTTTGCCAGAAGCTTTGTTTGTCGCTCATAAATACACTGGCTATGAGCACTATTTGGAGGCGGGCAAAAGAACGCTAAACTTCTTGCTAGCTAATTCACTAGATGGAGATTTGTGTATGCCTATAGGTCAAGCTGGATGGTTTAAGAGAGGAGGTGTCAAAGAATCATTTGATCAGCAACCAGAGGAAGTGTCGGCTCTAGTTTTGGCACTTAAAACTGCATCCGTAGTTACAAACGATGAAGATTATTTTCATAAGATGTCATGTGCCTTTAACTGGTTTTTAGGTAATAACACTTTGGGTCAGGTTATATATTCGCATGCAACAGGAGGGTGTTACGACGGTCTCGGAGATCAATATATAAACTTAAATCAAGGCGCCGAATCAACAGTCTCATATTTATTAGCACGTTTAGCAATGGAGGATAATATTTAGTTTTTAAATTAATATGATTATTTATAAATACAACATAAATCAAAAGGGATACATAGGTTTGATCTCTCTAATTATTACAGCTGCAATTGTTGGTCTAACAGTTGTTTATTTTTTTGAAAATGACAAAGGTTCTGCGGCAGAAGGTGGAGAGAATAATAAAAACTCAATTCAGAAAGCTGAGAGTGTAAAGAAATTAATTGAAGACAGAGATATTGATATGTCTCAATATTAATATAGTGATAGAATATCTGTAGCGTACAAATAAAAATAATAAATATAATTTAAAAATGAAATACTGGTTCAAAAGAAAAACACATGGTTGGGGATGGACACCGTCTACATGGCAAGGGTGGTTAACAGTTTGTGCTTATGTTGCAATAATTTCTCTCCTTTCATTTTCTATAGATAGTACTTCATCACAAAATGATATAAATACTAAATTTATTTTACCTATGCTTATCGCAACTGTAGCACTACTTAGAATTTCATACATTAAAGGAGAAAAGCCAAAGTGGCAGTGGGGAGAGGGAAGAAAGAGCGATGTAAGCAGTCCTAAGAGTAAGATTAAAGCAAGGAATACAAAACCTAAATCAAAAGTAAAAAAAGCTCGAAAAATAAAATGAGTAGAAAAAAATTAATCTGGATATTTATGACCATTGGTTCATATGTCGGAGGTAGCATTCCTTCTCTCTGGGGAGCGGGTATGTTTTCTTTTTCTGGAGTAATACTTACTGCGGTCGGTGGTATTGCTGGGATTTACTTAGGATTTTTGATTGGGGACTAGAAATTATCGCATGATGATTTGCTATAATAATCGCATGCAAATATTTATAGAACTAAGTTTGATTGTGGCATTAACAACTGCTATTGCACTTATTATGAGAGTTTTCAGACAACCTCTGGTTGTAGGGTACATAATCAGTGGTATTTTGGTTGGGCCATACATGCTAGATGTATTACATTCAACTGAATCAATTGAACTATTCTCAAAAATTGGAATCTCAATATTGCTCTTTATAGTAGGACTTAATTTAAATCCTGATACGATTAAGGAGACGGGCAGGGCCTCACTTATAGTTGGTATTGGGCAAGTTCTTTTCACTACTCTCGGAGGTTTCTATCTTATGAAGTTTTTAGGATTTGAAACTATCTCTTCAATTTATGGGGCAATTGCTCTTTCTTTCAGTAGTACGATTATCGTACTTAAAGTTTTATCTGATAAAGGGGATCTTGGAAAGTTGCATAGTCGAATATCAATTGGTGTGCTTTTGGTTCAAGATATCGTAGCTACAGTTGCTTTGCTTGCTGTATCAGTACTGGGCCAGGGAAGTGGAGGGTCGATTGGAATTGGTCCAACTGTTTTTGCTCTTTTGGTTAAGGGTGTATTAGCTTTTATTGTTCTATATATACTTGGAAAATATGTTTTGCCAAAATTGTCAGAGTATATGGCCCATACACCAGAACTTTTGTTTATTTTCTCTCTGGCGTGGGGACTTGGCCTTTCATCATTGTTTTACTATCTAGGATTTTCAATCGAGATCGGGGCACTTGTTGCAGGTGTGACTTTGTCTGTTTCAACTTTTGCATTTGAAATTGCATCTCGTATGAAGCCACTTAGGGATTTCTTTATAGTATTATTCTTCGTACTTCTTGGTTCTCAGATGGTGTTTACAGATATAAATGAATTGATAATTCCGGCTCTAATCCTCAGTGCATTTGTTTTGATTTTAAAACCAGTCATCGTAATTATATTTATGAACATAGTTGGTTATAGAAATAGAACAGGGTTTATGACAGGGGTTTCTCTAGGGCAAATCAGTGAGTTTTCACTTATATTAGTCGCACTTGGTCTTGCTGTAGGACAGATTACTGAACAAGTGTCTTCGCTAGTTGCTATGATAGCCATTATCACAATTACTCTTTCTACATATCTATCAATTCACACTGATAAGCTACATAAACTTTTGAAACCTGTACTGCCTATGCTTGAGTTTAGAAAAATTACACATAGAGAACCCAAAACTTTCTGTGAAGCTTCTGATATTTTAATTTTCGGATATGATCGTGTTGGGTTTGATTTCGTAACAGTTGCAGAAAATCTAGACAGTAAGTATTTGGTTGTTGATTTCAATCCTAAGTCTATTAAGAAACTACAGGATACAAATATACCTTTCAGATTTGGTGATGCTGAGGACGTCGAATTTCTACAAGAGATTTGTCTAAGTGAAGCAAAAATTGTTGTTTCCACAATACCTGATTTTAAGACAAACCTACTGCTCCTTAGGACATATAGAAAAACTAATACAAGTGGAATTATTATTCTGATATCACATGATATTCATGAGGCTAAAGAACTGTATTTACACGGTGCTACTTATGTGACCATGCCTCACTACCTTGGGGCTCATCATGCCTCAAAGATGATAGCTGATCATGGATTTGATATTGAAGCTTTCGAAAAAGAAAGAAATAAACACTTGAATCATCTTGCTAAGAGGGAAAAGGTGATTGAGGAGGTATAAGCCTGCGTCTATTTTATGTTAAGATATCGACATGTTATTTTTTAAGCATAAGAGAAATAAAAAAACTATATACGCGCTTTCTGCGGCGGCACTTTTACTAATTGTTGGTACTGGATTTCTAATTTTTGGAGATGGATTCGGAAGTAGTAGAGGTTTACAAATTTGTCCTGAAGAGATGATTGTAAATGAGATGCCCGGCATAGACAGATCTGGTGAAACTAAAAATGAAATTGATCCTATGAGATCAAGTTACTATATTTTAGACGGTGAACGCCGTGAGATAGACGAATTCGATACTGCGTATATTGCTGAGAATTGTACTGTGCCTGTAACTAGTGTTTATTAGTTCTTAAAATATTTTAAGAAAACTTAAATCTCAGGTATTTAATAAAAAATTTAGCTAACAAAACTGGTTTGAACCATGTTCTGTTTTTCCAATTTCTTGCATTGATTGTTGGCTTATTGTTTTTATTGTCCTCTAAAATTTTATCTGAATTCAATCCTTTTTCTGCAACTTGATAGGGGTAATTTATATTTTCTAGAAATTTTAAAGCTTGACCTTTTAGCGATAAGTTTTCTTCAACGAACTGACGAGGTGAATATTGTGATTGTAGATTTTTATTTGAAATAAATTCTGAAACAAGACCTTTAACTTCTTCAGGTGTTTTTCCAATTTTGCCGCACCTGTCATCGAAATAGGGTACAGATGTTACATGCTCTCTTGAAATTGAATTACCTACAAAATACCTAGAATTCTCATATGAATCTTGGTTCAAGTAGTCAATATTAAATATTATTAGCGGTAAGTTAAGTGATAAAAGTTCTTGAATTGCTATACCTTGGCTTTCACTAGAATCAATAATTATTCCAAATTTGCAATTTACTCCAGCTGACATGAGCTCTGGTTCAGAGTGCTTACCGTACTTTATATGGGTAAACTGTACATCGTTAGAATTCAAAAAATCAATAATTATTTGTACATCTTTTTCATTTCTTCCTTTAGTGTATAAAAGTACCTTGTTCTCTCTTAAATGCTTGCCGTCTTTATCTAATTTCCCATGCACTACTGGTGAGAAGTACTCAGTGTCGATTCCGACTGGCCAAATTACAGATTCAGCTGTATATCCATGGTTTTTCCAATAATCTTCTACCCATACTGATGGCATAATATATTTACCTTTTATCAGGTTTGAATTTTCTATTTTGATATCTCCAATATTTGAAGCAATTTGTTCTGGTTGAAAGAATATGTTTGGGCCGAAAATTAGTTGGTTTCCTTCTGGGATTATATTTTTACAGATATATGATATTGCATCGGGATCATCGTGAATCCATGTGTATTTGCAGTCGATAGGGTTTTTGTTTAATACATAAGAGACATTTAGTTGATCAAAACCTTTCAATAAATTATCTATAAGTTTCTTCGGGCCACTGGGATGTTTTTGGTATATAGATCTAGAGACGATGTTTAGCATGATTAGAGTATACACAAAATGAAAAAAAGTAGCACTCAGCCTCAAAAAAATGATAATATATATGTATATGTTATCTTTTAGCGAGATGAATAAAGTGACTTGGTACTCACGTTTATTATCCATATTATTTATATTTGGTGTTTTTCCAACAATAGTTTTCTTTGTTGGAAAAAGGTATCAGGAAACAGTAACTGTAATTATTAAAGCTGAAAAAGCTCAGGCTGTAAGTTTAAGTAACAATGTTTTTTTTGCAAATTCTGCTAGTGGACCTGCGGCAATTATTGAGAATAATAATATTTTAGGAGAATGGATCAGCAACCAAGATGGTAAGTATGTGATGAAAGTAAATAACTCAAATATTTATTATGAGTTTTATGAAGGTAAAGTAGTGTCTTCTGGATCTTGGATTTTGAGAAGTAATTTACCAAATGAAAAAATTGGCTCTCAGACAAATGGCATATTTTTACAAAAAGTTTCAGTCAGCAATAAGGGTGAAGAAAATGTTTTGTATAAAGTTGAATTTTTAGATAATTCACGCATGACTTTAAATTTCTTGGAAAATGGCGCAGCTTTGTCATTTTCAAAAATTTCAAGCAGTACCGCTACTAGCTCAAAGGTTAGGTAGGGTATATGTGATTGGTGTAAGGGTTGGTTGCAGAGGTTAAAGAGTTTCTACCTGCTCTGTATTTTTTATATTTCCCTGAACCAAATCAAAATACTCTTGAATTGTTAGGCCTTCATCATATATGTCTTTTGCAATATCAACGCCTACATATCTAAAATGCCAAGGCTCGTATATGTATCCTGTATCTTGTTGTCTGCCTTTAGGGTAGCTCAGAATAAAACCGTATTTATAGCTATTTTTTTCTAGCCATTTTCCTTCCTCTGTATTACCAAATGCTTGGCTAGGTCCTGCATACTTTATAGACTTTCCTGATATATCAACCGTTGTACCTAATTGATGTTCAGAGTGACCAGACTCAGCAACACCTTGAAGTCCAGCTTTTCCTAGGGTTTTTAGGTAGTATGCAGTTAATAGTCTTTGAGTATTGGCACTTCTATATGCTGAAAAAACAGCTAGCTCATGTCCTTCAATGGATGCATCCTGAAACATATTTTCTAGTCTATTGGCTGGCTCTCTCGATAAACACATAACTCCAATAGTTCTAATAGACCTTGGTACTCTAATTAGGTCTGAGGGGATATAGTCTAAAGGAACACTTATTCTACGGCTAACATTTTCAAATGATTTATCTTGTTCAGGATCCGCATCTGGGCATAGCTCTTTAAAAAACAAAGAGTCAAAAAAGAATCTCGTTTCGTTCGTGAAAACACCTGAAGGTGTAATGTTAAGTTTTTGTTGTAATCGGGCTAGCGCTGATTTTGTTTGTGGTCCAAAGGTACCATTTACATATGATAGTTTAAATTGAGGATCAAATATAAATAATAAATATTGCATAAGCCTGACATCTCCACCTTTGCTGCCTTGTGCAAGGTCTTTTGTAAAACCTCCAGTTTGTTGCCAGTCACGAACATATCTAATATCTAATTTTAAATCTTC
>JAYDZG010462907.1:0-13313 GCA_034509265.1 Microcambeva bendego | reverse complement strand
GAACACAAACTTGATGTCGAACGCACTGGGGAGCGCCTTTTCGATCTTGGCGATGAGCGCGTCGCTGAAGCCCCTCGCCCTAAGCGCGGCTTGATTGATTGCCGGAGCCTGGGCGAGAGAAGCGTGCCCCTTGGCGTAGACCTCAATCTCCGCAATCTCGCTCTCGCGATAGCCGAGCACGCGGAGCGCCTGCGGAATCGCCTGGTTGATGATCTTGAAGTAACCACCGCCGGCGAGCTTCTTGAACTTCACCATCGAGAAGTCGGGCTCGATGCCGGTGGTATCGCAATCCATCACCAGGCCGATGGTACCGGTCGGCGCCAGGACGGTGGTCTGGGCGTTACGGTAACCATTTGCTACACCGAGCTCGAGGGCCTCATCCCAGACCTTGCGCGCCAGCGCGATGATCTCGTCGTGCGGACAGTCCTCGGCGTTCAGCGGCACCGGGTCGACCGAAAGTTTCTCGTACCCCTTGTGATCACCATGAGCCGCGCGCCGGTGGTTGCGGATCACTCGAAGCATGTGCTCGCGGTTCTTCTCGAAGCCGGCAAACGTGCCGAGCTCGGCCGCCATCTCGGCCGAAGTCCGATAGGCGACACCCGTCATGACGGCCATCAAGCCGCCGGCGATCGCGCGCGCTTCCTTCGAGTCGTAGCCGTGACCCATGGTCATCAGCAGGCCGCCGATGTTGGCGTAGCCCAGACCGAGGGTGCGGAAATCGTAGGACAACTGCGCGATGGCCTTGGAGGGGAACTGCGCCATTGCCACCGAGATCTCGAGCACAACGGTCCACAGGCGCACCATGTGCTCATAGGCGTCGAGCTTCATCTTGCCGCTGTTGACGTCGTAGAACGTGATCAGGTTGGCCGAGGCCAGGTTGCAGGCGGTATCGTCCAGGAACATGTATTCCGAGCACGGATTGGATCCGCGGATATCGCCGGACTCCTTGCAGGTGTGCCAATCGTTCATGGTGGTGTTGAAGTGCAGGCCCGGATCGGCGCAGGCCCAGGCGGCGTAGCCGATCTTCTCCCAGAGATCCCGAGCCTTCAGCGTCTTGACGACCTTGCCGGACAGGCGAGCGGTCAAATTCCAGTCGCTGTCAGTTTCGACCGCGCGCAGGAAGTCGTCGGTCACCGACACGGAATTGTTGGAATTCTGGCCGGAAACCGTGAGGTAGGCCTCGCTGTCCCAGTCGCTGTCATAGGCCGGGAATTCGATGTCCTTGTAGCCCTGCCTGGCGAACTGGATGACGCGCTGGATGTAGTTGTCCGGCACCATGGCCTTCTTGGCGGCCTTGATTTCGCGCTTCAGGGCGGGGTTCTTGGCCGGATCGAAGCATGCGTCGCCGGTGCCTTCGCAGTTCACGCAGGCCTTCAGAACGGCCTTGAGGTGCTGCTGGCAGAGCTTGGAGCCGGCAACCAGGGCCGCGACCTTCTGCTCCTCCAGAACCTTCCAGTCGATATAGGTCTCGATGTCCGGATGGTCGGCATCGACAATGACCATCTTCGCGGCGCGGCGAGTGGTGCCGCCAGACTTGATGGCGCCGGCGGCGCGGTCGCCGATCTTCAGGAAGCTGATCAGGCCGGACGAACGGCCGCCGCCGGAGAGCTTTTCACCTTCACCACGCAGATTCGAGAAGTTGGTACCGGTGCCGGAACCGTACTTGAACAAGCGCGCCTCGCGGACCCATAGATCCATGATGCCGCCTTCGTTGACCAGATCGTCGCTGATCGACTGGATGAAGCAGGCATGCGGCTGCGGGCGCTCGTAGGACGAGCCGCTCTCGACAAGCTTGCCGGTCACCGGATCGACGTAGAAGTGGCCTTGGCCCGGTCCGTCGATGCCGTAGGCCCAATGCAGGCCAGTGTTGAACCACTGCGGGGAGTTCGGCGCCACCATCTGCTTGGCGAGCATGAAGCGGAGCTCGTCATAGAACGCGCGCGCATCGTCCTCGGTCGTAAAATACTTGCCCTTCCAGCCCCAATAGGTCCAGGCGCCGGCCAGGCGGTCGAAGACCTGCTTCGAGTTCTGCTCGCCGACGAAACGCTCATTCTGCGGCAGCAGCGCGAGCTCCTGCTCGTCGGGTACCGAACGCCACAGCCAGGAGGGGACCGTCTCCTCTTCAACCTTCTTCAGGCGGGCGGCGACGCCGGCCTTGCGGAAGTATTTCTGCGCAAGCACGTCGGAAGCGACCTGGGACCAGCCCTCCGGGACTTCGATGTTCTCCTGCCGGAACACGATGCTGCCGTCCGGGTTCTTGATCTCGCTCGTGATCAGCTTGAAGCGGATCTCTTCGTACGGATTTGCGGCTGCGGTCGTGAAATGGCGGGCGATCTTCATCGGTACTTTCCTTGCTCAGCGAAGTTGTATGGCTTTCCACGAATCCTTGGACCGTTGGCGCGACTTGATAAGGTCAGAGGCGCTTCGGGCGAGATCGCAACGCTATGGACGCGGTCAGCATGAGTCAAACCAAGCCACAAGATGTTGGGATCAGAAACCGTGGAAAAGACGACATATAGGAATTTGCAGCCATAACCGGACCAATCGGGTGTGACGGCAAATGTTGCAAGGATTCAGCGGCGACCGATTGCACAAGTCAAACGCCACCCCAGCCGACACCGGAGTTTTCCCCGTGATCACCGAATCCTTGAACAGAAATCGATGAAGAAGCGGTGGACGGCACTTCGCTCCGGCTCGTCACCGGGGAATTGTCATGTAGTTTGAACCTTCATGGACGCCATCGTTGCCAAACGCCAGATTTCTGTCGCTGACTTCAATCGAATGATTGAAGCGCTAGGCGATGTCGCAACCGAAGATATTGCCTGGTCGGAGTCGGTTGGCCTTCCGGTGGACGCTGCTGACTTTGCCGGTGAGGCGATCTGGGTCATATGCTGCAGTGGCATGAAATTCAGTGTCGCCCGCATCATCCAAGAGCGAGTTAACAGCGCCCTTGATGCCGGACAGCCCGTGTTCGAGGTCTTCAAGCACGCCCACAAAGCTCGGGCGATCGAGACCATCCATGCAGAGCGGGAGCGGCTTTTCCGCGAATTTCTGGCCGCGGAAGACAAGCTGGCCTACTGCGAAACGCTCCCGCACATCGGCAGCATCACCAAATTCCATCTTGCCCGAAACTTCGGGGTGGATTGTGCAAAGCCGGATGTCCACCTTCAGCGCTTGGCAGATCTCGAAGGCACCACGGCTCAGGAGCTTTGCGCGCGCCTCGCTGCGCAGACGGGCTACCGAATTGGGACTGTTGATCTGGTGATCTGGCGCGCTTGCGCTTCCGGTGTGTTCGACTCATTCACCGGGCGCTTCATCGACAAGGACTAGTCGAACAGCCGTGTCATACGAACATCCTACTTCAGCTTGGGAAAAGGCAATGCACATGAGGGTGTTGGCTGTCATAGCCGTTTCGCTTTTGCTGGCTGGATGCGGATGCGAGCAAGCGCAAACCGACGATACTGTCGGGTCGATTACCGAATTTTCATTCCGCGCCGCTCATTACGATGAAGACTGCGGAGCAAAGCGGGGATGTCGAGATGTTTTCACGCCCGATACCTGGTGGCTGCGCGTGTGTACGGATGGTAGCTCCAAAGATTGTAGAGACATGAGGATCACCCACGCTCCCTGGGATTGGCAAATCAAAGGGGCGCCTGTTCTGATCCATTGGCAGACCTATTGCTCAGGCGGGTGGTATGTCGCCTCGATAGACAAGCGATCCTGACCGGAAGGCCGACCTGCGCCGGCCGTCAGGTGATCGCGCGGCCTTTATAACCCGGCGGCGCCTGCCGTGACCGGCGTTTCTCGCAGGCTTGGGATCGAGGATCCAAGCCAAACGAGCGGATCATCCATCTCTGGCGAAGTCGCAAGCAATTCGCGGAAATCTTGATGGTCCGGATGGCTTTCGAAGTGCACGGCATTATCCGCGAACTGGCCACCGTGGAATGTGCCCCAGTTCTCCAGAAGGCTGAAATACACCTGGTCAACTCCCAGTTCGCGTCCGAGCCTGACGAACGCCGGCATCTCGCGCCAGTTCAGCGCCTGAACGACGAAACAGAGATTGACGGCAGCGAATGCACCTTGCCGGGCCAGGCTGGTCAGAAACCTGAGATTAGCCAGAAGACGGTCCCAATCTCCGCCGCGTCGGACAATTGCATAGGTCTCGGGGCAGGCGGCATCGATTGAGACGTTCACACCCGCGATGCGGCCGTGGAGATGCGCAATCCCCTCCCATTCCTGCGGAGTGAAGAGAACGCCGTTGGTTGCAATCTGGACCTTGAGATCCGGACAGCGTTCCGGATCGATTGATCGCAGGATGTGCCGGAAGGTTTTGGACGCAAACGGATCGCCAGAGCCCGTCACCGTCACGAGACTGGCTGTTTCCAGCAGCGGCAGGATCCGCGCATTCACCAAGGTCAGCATCGACGCTCGCTCTGCTGATTTTGCCGCAATGAAGTCCGTCCGGCAGGAAGGGCAGGCAAGATTGCAGGTCCGGTCGAACGAGAGGTTGATCTTCGCCGGGGGTACGGTGAGCTCGGTCAGGCTGCCCGCAATGATCGGTGCCAGGTGCGGATTGTGAGGCACCGAGCCCCGGCGAGCCATCCAGTCGTGATCGACGGCGTCGGCGGCAGCTGTCGCGGCCTCAAGCGCGCTGCACGCCGTCGGCAAGCCGTGGGCGAAACGGGGACATTTGAGCTTGTCGCAGTAGCGGAACGAGCCATCGTGGATCGATTCTCGCACGAGGCCGGCATCCTCGCCGTTCCAGATCGAGTCGTGATCCTGATGGTACAGGTTGCCGACGCTTTTCGACATGAAGGCCGCGCAGCACAGGTGGACGGCGCCGCCTGGGAGTACATCGAAGCCCTCGAAGGGGACCTCGCAAAAGCGCCCCCGAAGATCATCAGGTTGGCCGGCCTGCCGCCGTTGGGCAACGAACATGGCGTGACTGAGCGGGAGCCGGTTGGGCGTGCGAACGAGAAGGCCCTCCAATATGCCGATTGCCTCCTTGTGCCGGCCAGCAGCTGACAAGGCACCAGCAAAGGCAAGGATAATGGGCTCCTGGATCGCGAGCAGGTTTTCATTCCCTGTTGGGAAATTGGCGAGCTGGAGCAGACCTGCCACCACGTCGGCCGCCTCTGGGGAGATCGTCCGCAAAAAATCATAAGCAGCTGGGGATTGTCGATCGGTCTCGAACGCAGCAATGAGCGCGCTCGAGACCTCGATCATGACGCCTGCAACCTCATCCTCCGGCAGTTTCAAGCCATCACGGAAGACATCCGCGAAGATCGCGAGCCCTGCCAGGGCGTTGTTCCGGTGGATTTCGTCTAAGGCAGTTTGAAGAGCCGAAGGGCCTGCTGCGGTGCGAACGGGCAGCTCAATCTGTGCGGGCATTCCTGAATTCCAAGTCCTGTACGAAGCAGGGCGGCGCCAATAGAGACCGCCGACGAGACTAGAACGTTCGAGGACCGGGAAACGGGCGGAAATTCTGGACACAACCTGACGAAAAATGCCCTTCCTGCAACGGAAGCTGGGCCGACCCTCAAAAGAGTTCGGGGTCCCTCCGAGGCCGACTGGAGCACCTCGAAGTCGTGCTTCTAGAAAATCGGAACTTCGGAACGGACGTGTACTGGATTGTTTGGCAACTGGATGGGGAAGTGCGTTGAGCAAATGAATCGTACGGAAGGATTTAACTCGTCAAAAGCGACGTGAAATCACGGAGAGATGGACGTCAAATCCAGCCATAATTTACCGCGACGATAGCCACAGGAACGACGGCGACACCACCGGTTAGATAACACCATCCCAATCCAGACCAAATGCGCTCCGACCGGAGCAGTCCGTACACGCCCACTTCCGCCCATAGCAAAACCCATGCGGCCAACGGCGGTAGATATAACCAGGCGCTACTTCCGCCGACGAGCACAACCCACAACACCGCCAGCGGCATACCAAGAACCAGTGCAGCGACGCCAATCGCCAAGACTGGGAATAGCGTTACCAGGCTCATTGCCATCGCAAAGTTGCTCATTCTATCGCTCGTGTGGTTTCATCCGTTTCGTTGCTGCAGAGCGGCCAAACGTTCGGCCTCGGCAAGCGCCGCAGTGCGCGTTTTGAACGGGCCGACATCGTGCTCTTGCACATCGGGCAGCCACGCCGGAAGAAACCACCAACCTCCCGGGCGATAGCTTCTGCCGCTCCTCACGGATCCGATGTGTTCGGCGATGAGCCAGCCGGAATCGATGCCGTCCTGCCTCCACAAGTCATTCTGCCCAACCACGGTTCACCTCAAAGAAGGGACTACTTTCGATCCGGAATAACTACTGTTCCGCCGCTCACGCCACAACAAATCGGCAGACGAACGGTTAATCGGTTCTTCCAGCAGCCGCTCGGTCGAACAACTGGCGGAGGGCCGTCTCCCGCCACTCTGCGTCGCCGCGAGCCGGTGCCGGACAACTTCTCGACAATCAACAAGCTTGGCTTGCACGACGGTACGATCACGATGCGCTTGCCGCATTTTTGCCTGATACGGCCAGAACCTTCGACGATGGGCCATGTGGAGGGGAAATCCGATGCCGCATCTGAATTCGCGCACCGCGCTAGTCGTTAGCAATGTCTTCGGTTCGTTTGTGGACAACGTCTACCGGATGTCGCTTGGGTTTTTCCTTGTCATGGCGCCATACACCAAGGATTCAGCCGCAGACGGCATGCCGCTGGTCTGGTCCGCCGTGGTCTTAGCAGGCATTCCGCTGATCTACGCGCTGGTCGTCCCGCTGGCCGGAAGGTGCGCCGACAGATACGATCGGGGAACGATGCTGCGGTGGCTGCGCTTCGCGGGCCTAATCGCGGCCGCTGCAGCGGTCGCGGGCTTCACCACCCGAGACGGCTTGCTGTGTGCCGCAGGCGCACTAGCCATGTGGACGGTCGCTTCCGCGGCGTCTCCACTCAAGTCGGCACTAGCCGCCGACCTCTTCCCGGGCCGGGAGGCGCCGTTCGGCGCGCTGTCCTTCCTCCTTCCGCTATTGGCGGCTCTCGCCGGTACTGCGCTTCTCGTGAATTCCCTGCTAGGCACCGGTTGGCACGGATACGCGCAGTCAGGGGCTCATATTCTGGCGGGCGCGGTCGTCCTCGCCTCGGTCGCCAGTTGGCTCGCCTCGCTGCGCGTCGTCACGTCCGGGTCGGCGGCACCGAAGCTTCCTATCCTGACCGATCCTCGTCCGGCTGTCGCACAGTTCTTCCGCGACCAGGCGCCAGCGACCACGGCGAACGGCGGATCCGCGGCCTGGACCCTGTCGTGGCTGCTATTCGGGTTCTCTTTCGTGGCCCTGCCGCCGCCTGGTTATGCTACAAATTTCGAGCTGTTCGCGATCGTCTTCTCGCTGGCAGCGATGGCGGGCGCCATCGTCGCCATTGGTCCCGTTGCCGCTGGCCGGTCCCGCGAGACTTGGATCGTAGCCACACTCGCGGGCTGCCTCGGCATGTTCGGCTACGGCGCGCTATTCGTTGGCCGCTTTCACGACTCCGCCATGGGTCTGCTCGTCCTCGGATCCCAGGTGGGCCTCATGGGAGCGGGCTGCGGCATGGGCATCGTCGCCGCCTGGACGATAGCCGCTCGCTCCGTCGCGCTGGACATCCGCGGACGCGTACTGGGATGGGACGCCATCCGCAGCGGGGCGCGTTGTTCGCGGGATACGTTTGGATGACGGCGGCCATTGGCGTCGACATGATCGGTCTTCCCACTGGATGGCCGCAGATGCTGGCAGCCGGCTTCGTCCTGCTCACCAGCGCCTTTCCGCTTGCGATGTGGTGGACGAGCCGACACCAAATTGCTCAAGGCCTATGAGTCCGAAGAGACCCACTCCTCAGAGAGGGCCCTGATCTGCTACCCAAACGAATTTGGTTGGACGGTCTCCACCTCCCGCCTGCTGATTGGCGACGCCGACGGGCTGGTCACGATCAATTCCGTTCGCGAGGAATGGCTTCTCCGACCACTTCATCAACGTTTTGACCCATGCTGCTGACCAGGGCGCCGTCGCGGTGCGGTTTGACCGCGATGCAGAATACGAGCCGGGTCTTCCCAGCTTCGACTGGTTTCTCCGGAGCCAGTGATCGTGGAAAAAGAGACTACCAAGCAACTTCTCTCCCGCCTTGGTGAAATGGCTTCCAAAGGCCTGCCATGGCATGAACTCGGCATGGCCTTGCGGGGGCGCCCTGAACTCGCACACCGCCAAAGCCGAACTGAGCTCTTGGTAGCCGCCGGAAAGATTACCGGCCTCGCGCCGCTCATGTTGTCCCGATACCTGCAATTGCTCGACAAGCTGCACTCGATTGCTGGCTCGTCCGCTGAAATCAGCCAACTGTTGCCACCCCGCTTCACAGCTGGTGAACTTGCGGTACGTCTCTACGAACGCAATCCGGCGGAGGGGTTGAGGGCGTTGAAGGATCTTCGCGCTCGCAAGATGACGACAGACGAGGTTAGGAAGGAACTCGCAAACCAGCCTTCAACTTCCGAACACGCTCATTCCAGACTCGAGCGTGCGCTAGCAATCAAAACCGTCGAAGCAGCGCTGCCATCCGGCCTCCGGGAGGTCTTTGGATATATCCATCGTATCGCGCGGCGACCATCGATACCGACCCTGTCGCCTATCGCTTATGACCTCCACACAATTCAAGGCGAAAGGATCGGCATCGATGTGTATCTTCCGGTTTTCACCGTTAACTCCTCGCGTACCCCGCTAGATCAGATAACGAAGTCAGTGGTGTTGAGCCCGTATTTTGAGGAGTTCTACCTGTTGTTCGGCCCAGGTTTCAGAGACCTAGATATTCAGCGGGCCGAGGAATTGCTGAATGCATTCCACGACGGCAAGCCTGTTGGCATATTGTTCATGCCGGATGGAACAACGATCAGGCAACGTCGAGCGGCCACGCGTCGGCTAGGACCTGGTTACTCCAACCTATATGCGGATCTGGTGAAAGCCCTCCAATCGGCCACTCATCGTGACGCTGGCCCCGACGAAACGGCCGATGAACGTGATCCAGTCGAACCACGCCCCGGAATCTGACTGAGGCGAGTCAGCCTTCCCCTGCCTGCACCAAGGTGCCGGCGGGAATACTCGGATTATCGTGCACAGCGAGCACCTTCTCCAGCCCGGCCACGACTTTGCGGCTGTGATCGACGTAGTTTAATGAAAGGGGCGACTTCTTCTACCCCGTTGTTGAGTCGAAGAAATCGCCCCGAATCTTTACGTTTCTGGATTCCTGTTAACTATGTCCTGAAATTCCACACCAAATGGTTGGCGCTGTTGGAGTCGCAGGCGGCGCCGGCCGCGGTCGCGGTCGGCAGGCCGGTGCTGGTGTCGTCCATCAGGGTGGTGCCGCCCGAGCTGCCGCCCTTCAGGGTCGCCAGCGAACGACCATAGTCCTTGGTGGCGAGGGTCACGCATGCTTCGACCGGAAGGCCGCCGAAGTCGATGGTGAAGCCGTTGACATCGCCGGTGACGTCGATCGAACCGTTGAAGGAATTCACCAGCGGAGGCGTGGCGCCGGTGTTGATCATGCGCGCCGGCAGCACCTTGGAGTTGGCGAGGCTGGTGGCGTCGAGACCGTCGAAGCTGGAGCCGCCACCGTAGATCTGGCGCACGGCCTGCTGGATGATGTTCAGTTGGTTGAGCGCCTCGGAGGTCTTGTTCGAGGTGTTGGCGGTATTGTAGATCACGAGCACGCCGGCGATCACGATCGCTGCGATGCCGAGAACCATGGCGGCTTCAATAAGCGTCAGACCCTTCTGACGGCGGCGGATGCGCGCCAGGTGATGACGCACAGCAAGACTGGACTGCATAATCGGAACTCTCCCCATTGGATCCCCCTGGGCGTCATGCCTTCGGGAAAAGGACCCGAAGTAAACGAGTCCTTGCAACAATCCGCATTGAGACATTGGTTCAAGGATTCGTCAACCATGCGCGAATCAGTTTCCGTGGGGAGCGCGGCGGGCCGCTGCCGGCAATGGCGCCAAGTAAAATCCGATTGTTCTGTACAGAGGCGAACTCCGAAGGGCCGCGACACCACCGGTCGCGACCTTGGATAGGCGAGGAGGAGCTAGGGCTTGAATGAGTATTCAGCCCCTTGGACGGGGCCGAAATCCTTCAGGTCGTCCTAGCCTGCCCGCCGGCAGGCGTAGGCCAGAGAATTTCGGGGCGCCGCGTGCCCCTTGTCGGCGCGGCCGTTCCAATAGGCATTCCGATGGCCGGCGCCGCTTCCCATCGACGTAAAAGGAACTGTCCTTGTTGGCGGCCAACTCGCGAGAAGACTCGTGCATCTGCTGCTGGGACTTGTCCTGGAAGGCAGACACAGACCCCTCCTAGCGGGGTGGAGTTGCGATTTCGCGCGCCGTGGCCGCCGCCATCCGCGCCAGCCACAAGAGCAGCGGGACCGGCGCTAAAAACGCCCAGAACCCTTGGTTCAATGCTGCTGGATTTGCGAGGCAGGCGGTCACCGTGGCGGTCACCAGAAAGATTGAGAACGAGACCTGGATCCAGAAGAAGAACCAGAGGGTCCCTTGCAAGGATTTGTCCGTTTGCTCGATTGATCGCATTGGAGATCTCCAATGGCGCCCTGCCGTGAAACTCGGATCGGGGCAGGGCGCCATTTCTGGTGTTAGTGCAGCAGATGGGGCGCGGCAACCCGGGCCTTGTCACCCAGCAGGCGGGAAACAATGTCCCGGAAGGACCGCAAGGAATAGCGTCGTTTGCCGAACATATCGCGCAGGAACGCCCTGTCATCACGATCGAGCTCGGGAAGCAGATCGACATCCGTCTGCATAGACTTGGCTTCGGCCTTCAGGGCGCCGCGGAGAACGATATCGAAGTCTTCGGGACGCGGACGCGGCACCTTCAGCACGGCGAAGCGGTCGACCAGCTCCGGCGGCATAACGTCGAGGCGATTGGCGGTGGCTATGTACGTAATCGCCGACAGGTCGACATTGGCCTGTAGGCACGGATCGAAATAGCGGTCCGAATGCTCGAGGATCGCGAGCGCACCGGCCCAGACGCTACCGTTCTGCGAGCGAGCTGGAGTACCCTTGTCGAGCTCGTCGAGCATGAGCAGAGGGTTCGCCCGGTGAGAGGTAGCGATCGCCTGAAACGGCGCGCAGGGACGAGAAGTTGTCCACCCGCGGGCGGTCGCCGTGAGACCGCCGGAGTCGGAAACACCTCCGCAAGCCACCATCGTCAATGGAACGTCGAGCACGTCGGCCAACGCGGCGCCGATCGTAGTCTTCCCGCTACCGGTATCGCCCAGCAGCAAGATCGGCGGCAGGCGGACAAAAGCCGAGTGGGCGCGGCGCATCAGCTCGACCCGGCCTTCCAGGAAGCGCGCCACATCGATCGCCCAGGGCCATTCCGCGCGGATGGCCGCTGAAATCGCACCGGGCTCGGGAAGTGCGCCGGCGTACGGGATTTTGTGGCCGATCACGCTGCGATAGCGGCGCGTAAGTTCCAGACCGTCCTTCGAGGCCGGATCGCCGATGGCGGAAAGTACCGCCCGGCCAAGTGCCGGCGGCTCTGCCTCGGCCAAGGGATCCTCGAGGGTCTCGGCGTCGGCCGCGATGATTGAACCGGGACCTGCCTTCTCGGCGGCCGGGTTCTTGCCCATGCTCTGGTCCGACATTTTCCCGAAGAGATGATGCACGCTCGGTGTGTGACGCCGCAGCGCGCCGAGGAGGTGCCAGCAATCACCTTCGAACGTAAACCGCTCGTTGCGGGTGCGGATACCCTCGAAGATCAAGGCTTGTGCCAGATTTCCGGCGCTGGCGCCGTCACCGTCGGAGGCCGCAAGCGCCTGGACGTAGAAAGGGCCATCCTTCGCTCGGATCAGCAATTCCGATGCGAGCTGGGCAGCGAGATCGCCGCTCTTCTCGGGGGGATACTTCATGAAGCTGCGAGCGAGCTCGATGGCGTCCGGGGAACCTTCTCCAATGATGGGGTGACGGTCTGCAGTTTGGGTACGAGGCATTTGTTTCTCCTGCCTCGACGAGTACTTGGAATGTGTTGATAAATCCTTGAAACGGTCGGAAAGGTTAGAGCGGATCGGCGAGAAACGTGTGATTTTCTGGTCTGATCCAAGGATTAAGATAATATCGTACAACTCGCGGTCTACCTGGGGGAAGTCGTGGCAAACGGTGACGTAAACGAGGAAGACAGGGGATTCGGCGGCAATCAGCAGGACGCGCCGCGGCCCGCTCCGGTGGCTCGTCAATTCGTCGGTGCGACCGTGCGCCTGTCGGTCTATACGGCCTTGGCGGCTCGCATGCGCAATGGTGAAGGCCCACAGACGATGCTCCGGACCCTGGAGAATATCCAGGATCACGAAGCGCAAGAGCAGCCGCAGGACGCCAATGAGCGTCGCCTGACGAAGGAGTTCACGGCAGCACTGCTTGAGGGGTTTGCCGCCAAGGAGGACAGTGAACCCAAAATCGGGCCATTGCTGGCGATCGCGATGACGGTGTTCGACCCGAAGAGCCTTTCCTTCATGGAAAAGGTGGTGCTGGACGTCTCCAGGGGGGAATTCGAACAGAGATCGCCGACTTACGTCGACGAACCGCCGCAACGGGCCGCCTGGCGCAAGGTTGCGGAAGTCCTGCGCGATGCGGCAGAGGTGCTCGCGCTCCGGATCGGTCGCGGGCGATCTGCCTAACGGCCGTAAACCATCCTGACCGAGACTGGATGGTGTCGTGACTGGGCCAAAGATATCAAGGATGTGAGAGCGTGGCGCCGAACCGGTGCATGCTGAATGTTTGGCCTTGGAACGATGATCAAGCAGATTGGCGATAAGCGGGAGAGCACTCCGGATGCCGCAGGTGCGCCCTCGGAGAAGAACAATCGCCCGCCAGGCGACAGTTCCATCAGCATTGTCAAATCCGGAGTGCAGCGCGAGGAGCCGGCTCCGGAGTCGGTCTTGGGACGTTGGTTCTGGGTAGATGGCCGCAACTTTGACGGAGAGCCGCACCGTTGGTTCGGCTGTGTCGTTCACGAGGGTAGCAACTACCTTCTGATCCGTGGCGTTGAGGATGACGAAGTCCGCGTCCACAACGATGAATTCTTTGAAAAGCTCACGCCAGAACCATTCCCGCAGCAGGTCATCGACGAACAGGTCCGTCAACTCCAGGCGCAGAGCGCCGGCCTGATGAAGAGGGTATCTGATCTCACGCGGGGGCTCGGAATCGATGTCCGCGCGATTGCACCGGTGGGCGGATCGGCGCTCACGGTCGCCGCGGGAACGCGGGAGGTCAAACAATACAAAACAGCGCTCGAAAAGGCCCA
>JAYDZG010461455.1:0-13327 GCA_034509265.1 Microcambeva bendego | reverse complement strand
ACGCCGGTCCCAAGCCCGGATAAATGGGGAGGGGTGGAGAAAGCAATGGCAAACTACTCCACTATCATTGCAGAAATACTTTCTTGGATCGATGATCCATCAAGTGACCGAGAGTCGGCTGCGACTAAACGGATAATCATCAATCATCACTTTTATTATTTAGTAGCAGTATTATTGAGAGTATTATAAAAAGTAAAAAGTTTTGGTTTTTTAGAATAAAAAGTTTTGGGATATTTTGGATTGATTGAATAAAAAGTTTGATTGGGTAAAATATTTTGGAAGGTTTTTTTTGAGTGTGTGTTTAGAAGGAAGAAGAAAACATGAGTACCCAGAGAAAACCTACGTGGACATGGCCTTTTCCAAGTATGTGACTTGAAACACTGAGTAAAAGCAAAGACACTGGGGAAGAAATATTTTGTGCAAAGTTTTACAGCTCTAAATGTCACTCACCACACTTGGGTAATACACACGGTTTTAAGGTTGCCGGCAATTTAGTACAACAGACCTAACGCAGTGCTGTGGGTTTTCAGATTAATTATTTAGCATTTGCGTGACAACACCAGCGAAAATGCCACATGTACCGCAATATTGACTCACACTACTGTATTGATGACTAAGAAAAATAACTGTATCGATCTAGGAAGAAGAAACATCATTAAATATGCCCTTTCCTGATTATAAAATACTTTATAAATACTTCATTTCTAAATTTGGGGGATTTGTTTTTCACCGGCTTATACAAATAAATGAATAGTTCACAATAAAGGGAATGGGACGGTATAAGTTGGAGGAGCTTTGAGCCTCTCTTCAGTGAGTTTGAAAACTGTTGAGGCCTTGAGCAACCCTTTCTTCTCCAGGGCTGTTGAACAACGGCTGATAAGTTTGAGAATCTCGATATTTCTGATTCCATTCTTTTCTTCACAGACTTAAAACAACAGATGCCTAAGCAACCGCAATATATCACCGAGATTTATCCATGTTTTACCATGGGCATTTTTGGTGTGATGATTTAGATTCATTTGCACAAAAAAAGACCCAATAGTACTATTTATTTCCAGCAAACAATAGTCCAGTCTGTGGAAAATACAATTGGAATATGTGTGTCTTTTATTGCAATTTGTGTGTCTGCACAAACTACTAATTACTACACATTACATCATTTACTACAATAGCCTAATAGTATTCTTTAAGACATTATATGATTTGGCGTGACTGTAAACAATCCCTGAAACAATTTACAGACTTTAACTGGTGTAATGTAATGAAAACCCCCTCAAGTGAAAAACACTGATTATCTCTTCATCATGGCATTTTCTCCTTGTGTCTGCATGGCTTTCCTCCAAGTGCTCCAGTCCACGTCCCCCCACATGCAGGCAGGGTAATTGCAGTACCTAAATGCTAGGATGCACAAACCAGTGCATCACAGTGCCGGTTCGAAGCCGAAATAAATAGGGAGGGTGATGTCAGGAAGGGCATCTGGCGTAAAATGAATGTAAAAGAGGCTTGTTGTTTTAAAGATGCTGGTAGAACATACCTGCAAAAAATCCCGTCACGATTTTATATCAAAGCTGTTGTGATCCAGTCTGTGTGTGCCAGAGGCTGCAACCCTTCGCTCTGCCATGCTGGCTCTAAACCATTTACATGGCAAATAAAGACCAAAAGGCGCATAAAATATAAGCAAAAGTGCAGCAGATAAGAAGTCGTCTTCACGGAAGAGGGAGGAGAAAGGGAAAAAGTGAGGTACAATGTCACAAACGGTTTGGATCTAAAGTCTGCAATGGCCCTGAGAGCACAACGGAAAGCATTTGCACATATTTATGTGTGAACTCTTGAATGCCAAAGTAGGCCATGCACAGGTGCTTTCAGGAGATAAGGCCAGGCTTTCCCTGGCTTTTCTATTTCAGAAAAAGAACGACGGTGCTCTGGTGTGATACATATTTGCCGACCCGGACTTGTCAATCATTGTACAGGGTTGGTATTATTGTGTGGGGCAGGGCTCTTTTTTTTTGTAATTTAGAAGTGCAGTCAGTGCAAAAAAAAAGAGGGACAGACGGGATAAAAGAAGCCTGACAGTCACCAAAATATTTAGGTCAGGGGTTAGAGGATTCACCCGAGACACGCCAAAGCAATCATCATCTCCACAAAGGTGAAAAGAGGATTGAGAGTGCTGAAAGAAAATGGTGTGTGATCAAAAACAGGGATAGCTCTCTTTGAGGAGACTTGGACACTACACCTTTATGTACAGTTATTCACTGGACCTTTAGATCATGAGGTTACAAAAAAAACCTCTGTGAAATTTCAGCTCTGCCACTCGGGAGGCTGGGTGCCTACACAGACCTCGATTGGCTTGTTGTTCAAGGGAAAGGGAATTCCAAATCATTGATGAGTCGAGATATCATGCATCAGTGAGGCACACAGTACCTGGGTGTTAAATTCAGTCCTGTTATGTCAGGACTGAAGAGGTTTATGTGGGTGCTATATTGGAAATACCCCGCCCCCTCCCTGGCTACTGCTTAAATGAACTTAAATTCTACTATCAGTACACTCAGTATTTTGCATGCAAGAGCTGATGGCCTCTCCCTTTCTGAAATTAAGATCAAGAGTGTCTTAAGAGTGTCTCACCTCGTGCAGGTGAAAAGATGTGCATGTGTCAGAGTGGGTAAGACTAAATTTCACAAGCTAGGAGGAAAAAAACTTATGGCAGGGCCTTTGCCAGCTTATCAATGGGCGCAAGGCACACTGATACACCCTGGACTGGGTGCCAGTCCATCGCAGTGCAGACACACATACCTACACACACATCCATTCACCTACAGGGCAATTCATTGTCTTCAATTAACCTGACTGCATGTGGACTGTCAGAGGAAACCGGAGCTCCCGGAGAAGAACCTTCCTGTTTGGAGCTCAAACCCAGGACCTTCTTGCTTTGAGGCAACCGTGCTACACATGTGTGAGGATGATATACTTTCAGCTGGAGGAAACAACTCATTCAAACAACTCTCCTAGGGTAAGACTTTAGTTGTAAGAGTTAGTTGTGACATGCCTTCGCTCCTATGTCCTTCAGAAATGATGGATACGAGTGCATGAGGGACGGACGGCATGATCATAAAAATGAATACGGTGACCCATATTTCCAATAAATAGCTTGAATCATGAGGAAACAGAAATGGTCTCATTCATTTATTAGGGTTTTGCACCATGTCCTCCAACTCGAATACGCCAGTGTCACAAGGTTTAACGCTCAACACCACAATAGTGCTCATCAGCCTTCTCTCTCAGCCCGTCCTCGTTCGTTCATCTAGGTGTGTCCCCTTATAAACCCACAGCAAAATTCTGATGTGAATTATTAACATCGGTTCTAAGAATCAATCAGATTCCGGTGCTGTAAAGCTTGACCTGGCACGCCGCTCGATCTGACTGAATAATGGGCCTATCGCTCCTTCATATCTCATCATATCCTACAGTTTAATGTGAAAGGCTGGTCATTTTGGAGGGCTTTAAATAAAACATTTATAATATATGCTATATATAAGTATATGTTTAATGGGGGATTTCGTATGGAGCTGTAATTGCTTTTATGCAATCAAATGAGCAATTTTCTTCATGGACAAAGGGAGTAAAGATGTCATTCTAGCTCATACGTTCATTTGTTCCCTGCTTTATCTTTGAAAGTTTTTTCCCCTTTATCCTGACCAGTGTTCTGAACCGAACCAACGAACATCTGAGGGCAATTTATACAAGCCAATCTACCTTCTGGTATTGCGAGCAGAGACATATTATTAAAGTTCCATCTTATTAAAGTTCAGCACCCTTTTGCCAAAGCTAGACAAAATAAATACACTGACCAAGCAAAACATGGAAGTAAATAACACTGATTATCTCTTCACATCAAAACCTTGGGAAAGCAAGAGAACATTTTACCCTCAAAGTTAATGTTAGAAGCCAGAATGGATTTAAGTGAGGGCCATATTGTGATGGCTAGACGACCGGGTCGGAGCATCTCCAAAACTCCAGCTCTTGTGGGGTTTTCTTGGTCTGCAGTGGTCAGTATCCATCAAAAGTAGTACAAAGAATGAATAGTGGTAATCCAGCGACAGGGTCGTGAGTGGCCAAGGCTCATTGATGCTCGTGGAGAGCGTAGGCTGTACTGTGTGAAGAAGTTAACGCTGGTGTAAGAAACCACAATGCAGCACAAGGCATGGTCAGAATCACTTTACCTACAGGTACTTATACAGTTCTTCTAGTTTAATCTATGAGTTTTTTTAACAAAATGAGCAGTGTTGTTTTATTCTATTCTAATTATTATTCTACTTTAAAGAATAAAACAACACTGTTCATTTTGGTATTATAAAACTAGAGAAAGTGTATTTTTGAAAATGACTATATATTCTTTTGCATTTAGGATCACACTTGAGATTTGTGAGTACCTGGGTGTTAAATTCAGAGGCTGAAGAGGCTTATGTGGGTGCTATCTTGGAAATACCAAACCCCCCTCCCTGGCTACTGGGTAAATGAAGTCAAATTCTACTATCAGTGAACTCAGTATTATGCATGCCAGAGCTGATAGCCTCTCCTTTTCTGAAAGCCAGATCCAGAAAAGCATGAAAGATTCATGGGCTGAACAATTTGGGTCGGGCAGAAGCGAATGCTAAACTGCTTTAGACACAGACTTCCAGGGTTAACTCAGGAAAAAAATCCATCTCAAACAGAAATACAGTTTTATAATCTTTTAATGAAATTGCAGGGTCTGATGTCCTGCATTACTTAAGTCTGCATGTATAACACTGACTGACGGCTGACTGGTCAGTCTATTTTAAAATCATCGTTGTACACTACTTTCCAACTATTATGGGATTAATAATGGCATTAATCATGGCTGTACACTACTTAACCACTTTTATAGAATTAATTTTGCTAGTGTGTCTGGGACACAGTGAATAGAGTAGTATTAGAACAAGAAGGTGCTGGGTTCGATCCCCTAAGCGGGTCAGAGTTTGCATGCTCTTCCCATGTCTGTGTGGGTTTCTTCTGGGAGCTCTGGTTTCCTCCTACAGTCTGAAAATATACAACCAGGTTTAATTGTAAAGATGGGATAGGCTCCAGGACACTTCATGACCCTGATTGGTTAAGAGGTTGGGTAAGAGAGTGCGTTCTGGGTTTGATTTGTAGGTTCTCTGTGAGTCTGTGGGTTTCCTCTGGGTTTCCTGCAGTCATGTTAATTGGAGCTACCTGATTGCCCTGTGTGAGTGTATGTACCTGTGCCCTGTGATTCACCCATTGAGCAGAATAACAGGGTAAAGCAGAAATGATTTCATGCATTATATAAATATATATATATATAATATATATATAAAGTGTTTATGATACAGGTGGAGAAGTGGGATTTTTCAGGAACTGGGCACCAACGTAGCCACTGGATGCACAAACCAGTGCATTGTAGTACCGGTCCTAAGCCAGGATAAATAGGAGGGTCGTGCCAGGAAGGTCAACCGGCACAAAAACTATGGCAAATCAAAAATGCTGATTACAATCTGCCATGGCAACCCCTCACGAGAGCAGCCAAAAAGAATTCCCATTTATGAAATGTTTATGACATCTCAAGCGTCTTAATCAATTACATAGAAGCAGCTCATTTTCATAAATCCATACTTTTAAAATGCATTCTGTGGCAGCCATAAAAAAGTCAATTTTCTCTTATGATCCTTCACATATTCCTGCATTATCGAATAATTATTGCAGGCGCAGCTCTCGCGGCAGGGATGTGAAAGCAACATGGTGAAGATGAAAATGACTTTCGACCATCATTCGCATTTCTCCTTTAGTAAAATCGCAAGCTCTGCAACAATTAGATGGACATTAAGCTCTGCTTCGATTTCCCTCTTTTAGCGATCCAGCATGTTGGCAGGGCGGCAGTCGGACTTCATGGGTTCATAAAGTATGAGGACACTTCTAAACCTTTGGTTCATCTGTAAGCTGTGAGAGACAATGAGAGCTCCTGCAAACAGGAGAACATGTAAACTCCACATAGAAAGGACCAGGGCCGCTCCAACCTTGGGAGTTGGGATTGCTATCTCACAGGAAGATAATTAAAAATAAGATAAACAGTTGCAGTGTGTCCGGTTTGTCATGAATGAATGGACACAATCGGACACACTGGACAGGACGTCACATTATATTAGGAACTTAACACGCTAGAATTAATTTTGGGGGGATAAAAAAAGGACCCCAGTGACCTGACTAGAATGGAGAACTCTAAAGCTTCCTGCAGTGAGGTGGCAGCACTACATACAGAGCCCAAATCAGAACCTACTTAACTGTTGCTTATTGCTTGTTTGTGATTTAAGTCAAGTTTTAAAATGCAAATTTTCGGAGTGCATTTTTTACACAGCGACCTTTAAGCCGGCGGTAATCCGAAGCTTGATTGAATGCGGATCATATTATCTAGCAGCTTCTTCTTTCTTCCATTTTAATTCCTCTTCTGTTTGGCTCGAAGGTAGGCGCCTGTTCCGAGTTTCCTAATATAATCAGCGAGCTTTATTTAGGAAATATGTCAACAACAGAACTGCAAACCGCACACAACTAATCCAAGTAGAATCGGAATTGGATGAACAGAAATTACGTTTAGATGTCCGGGTTTGGGTAGGATCGGAAGGGGGATGCTAGAGACACCAAATGAATTCTTTTTTGAACACTGTCCAACACTTTATGTTCTTTCGGCTGCTCCCGTCAGGTCTTACCATTATGGTCTGCATTATCGCCTTGGCATAGTTTCCATGACAGATGTCCTTCATGACACAGCCCTCCCTATTTATCCAGGCATGGGACCGGCACTACAATGTGTGGTTTGTCCATCCTAGGGGCTAGATACCTACAGAACAAGTCAGTGTCTCTAATTCACCTCTTTTGGGACTGTGGAAGGAAACCAGAGCTCCTGAAGAAATCCCACATGGACACGGAGAGAACTCCACACAGAAAGGACCCGGGACCCAAGCAACAGTGCTACCCACTATTGACCAACACTATTTATGCTAATTATTTTTTCCCCGTTGCATCATACTATGCTTGTCTGTACATGGCTGCACCTGAGGAACTATAAACATGCCTGATCGGCATCGAAATGCTACTTTGACAAGTTAAAATTAAAGTAATGTCTATATATTGTTTATATCCGGCGCACTGCTCCAGCATCCTGCTCACCAGTAATAGTATTTACATGTTATATAACCTGTATGTAATTATCTAATCTAATTCATAATATTGAAGCCAGGTGGTTAAGATACTAGATTAGTAATCCAAAGGATGCCGGTTCAAGCCCCACCTCTGTCAGTTTGCTACTGTTGGGTTTTTGAGCAAGGCCCTTATCCAACAATTGCTCAGACTTTATACTGTACATGTAATGTAAGTCGCTTTGGATGAATGTGTCAGCTAAATGCTGAAAATGTAAAATTACATTACTATAATTCTTTAATAAATTTTAACACTGTGTGTGTGCAACAGTACAAATCTAGCACCGGCCACCACAGGTTTTTTAAATGCATTTTCCTCCTTTGTTTCCCAAATCAAGACTCGCCAATTAGTCTTCCTCTTCTGCGGACGTTGATCGTGTCATGAGGGTATATTCACCCGACACGCGCTACCTCCGATGACCCTTTTTACCGTGCTTCCATTGGCCAGGGGACGCAAGGCCTGGCATTTTTCCCAGCATCATTCTCTTTCAATGCAATTAGCAAAAAAAAAAAAAGAAAGGTTTTGGTTGAGCGTGTAGCTACTGATGCACCGCTGCTTTCACATCGTCATCACATGAAAATCTTTGTTCCCTTTAAAGCTTCCGGACAAGAAGCTCTCTCGGACAAGAGCGATTACTGCTCTTCCCATCATCCCAGTTTCAAAATCTAAAACTGCAGAAGCTTGTTGAAGATCAATCTATTGTGCGTCACGTCAGGATGTAAAATGTTCCACATGCTGTAATTATTATGTAATATAATCGAAAGAAGTGATGTATATGAATATCATACTTGTTTTAATTAAGTTTAATACTGTTTGTTCCTGCTTTGCAGTGTCTGTGTGAGTCTTTAAACTCAATCCCAGAGTGAATGATGCTCAGCACACCAGTACGAATCTAGTGCAGGCCACCACAGCAGTCAGGGCCGGCTCTGCAGATGAATAACTTTCCCTCGTGTCTTGCTCTATAATGTTTCACTCGCCAGCAGTAAAAAGGGAACACACGGTGTACGTTCTGTTAGACAAGCTCAGTGTTGGTTTAAAGTGCATGTGGGCGTGATGTATGATTCATGTACACTATTCAGCTTTTAATTACTGGTGAAGAGCCTCCATTGATGCATCCGGCGAAACGCCGGCGAGTCGAGTGAGTGTGAATAAGTTTGAGTGAGAGATGTGGGCACGGTTCAAGGCACTCAGTTAGCTGGTCACCGGGAGAGAGAAAGTTAATTTAATTAAGTGCTGCTGAAGAACGCCTCTCGAGCGAGAAAGAGAAAATTACTACTTTCAGCTTAACAGAGAAGGAGAACGAGGTTATCAACAAAACGGAGGTCAAAACATTTCGACTTCTCCTTGGAAGCGGCTCTCGTCTGACTTCCATTTCAGCTCGATTCTGGTGCCCATTTGGATCGTGTTTTCCCCACAACATCAGGCTCCTTAATGGCGTGTCCATAATTCCTCTAATTGTATCCATCCATCTCGTTGATGGTTGTCCTCTTTCTCTTCTACCTTCGAACTCTTCTCAGCATAACCATCTTTCCGATGAATTGCTTCCTCTCACGATGTGTCCAAAATTACACAGCCTCATCTTGGTTATCTAAGCTGTGAGTGAAGGGCTGGGTCTATTTTGCCATCCTAGGTGATCTCAAGTCATCGTTAGCAACAAAGGTCAAAGGCATCTAGGTTTTTCCTGGCCAATTTTACATTAAAATAAGTAAAGAGAAGAACGCTTTGGGACCATTCTGATATTTGTTTAGATAAATTTCAACATTTGATCATACTTTTCAGTGCCTTCATACTTCTGAAAGTCACAGTTGATGTTCCGGTTCTTTCCAGAGTAGTTCAGTGGGGCTGGGGTCAAGGGCTCTGTGTTGAACACTGAAGTTGCTTTAAATTAAGTTTTTCTTAGAGGCAAAGTCATGCTGAAACAGAAAAAAGAATTCGCTAAACTGCTGTGCCATCATCCCTCTTTCACATCATAAAAAAAGAACAGAGGAGATTATAGTTGAGACACATTCTGACAACTGAACATAATTTAAAGTTCCTTCACCTGTTATTTTTTTTTAATCAAGCTTTTTGTCTTTATAGAGTAGCAAAGCCATAGTGGAACAAGGGTCCAGGGTTGAAATCACCGATGGAGCAGTCGAGGTCTTTTCTGTTCTCCAGTGGGTGCTCAAGTTTCCTCCAACAGTACAAAGACATGCATATGACTGATTGGCACTAATAACATTGCATGTGTGAACCCTGTGATGGACTGACGACCTGTTTCCAGCCTTTCACACAGTGAACTGCACCTACTACAACCCTAAATTGGATAAAGCTTCAGTAAAACCGAGAATGAATGTTCAACCAGGTCATGGTAGAGTGTCCAAATACCTTTGATCATATAGTGTACTAAATCCCTTCAAGGCTGAAGGCTTTTTTGTGGTTAGAAGCATACACCACATAGGCCCCCTCATCTTGTGTGTGCTTGACGGGCTGAAACAAGCATACAGGAAGTGCGGCTCAGCTAGCTAGTGTGTTCCAAAAGGCGCTCAACGGTCGATGATAATGAACATTATCAACCGAGGCTGACTGACCAAGGCCAGCCCACCGAGTCTGTGAGACCGTGCAGCGATAAGCCTCACTTTCCTATGTGATTCATACACTCAGGTTTCAAAAGAAAAGGTGAACAAGAGAGAGAGATGATATGCCAAAAATGAATGATGTGATTCTCCGCATGTCAGGCTGAGAGTAAAAATATATATGTAATAAAATAAAAAAGGCAGGGTTTGCTTTATTGGAAGTTATTAGTTCTCCATCACTGGTTCACCCGCAGACGTCTGGTCAGACCGTGAGAGAAATGTGCTACCCTTTCATTATTGACATGTCCTGTGTGGAAGACTACATCTCTGTTTCAGTTCAATGCACATCAGATGTGTAACCGTGCATCAACCGTAATAAAAGAACCACGTCTGATGGGTGTACTTTGAAATAAATGAACTATCTACACTCCATCCCTCCCCCAGGCACACCGCA
Organism: Microcambeva bendego; assembly: GCA_034509265.1. Lineage (NCBI taxonomy): Eukaryota > Metazoa > Chordata > Actinopteri > Siluriformes > Trichomycteridae > Microcambeva > Microcambeva bendego. The sequence continues at coordinate 3,091 of JAYDZG010461455.1, read as the reverse complement.
GGTCTAAGTGCAAATCACATGGTTATTTCTTCCACAGCCTGATCTATAAGTAGATATATGCTGTTATTTGTTTCTTGTGTGGGTAGCACTGTCATCTAAAGTCCTTTCTGTGTGGTTTGCATGTTCTCTCAGTGTCCGCGGGAAGGTTCCTACAGGTGCTCCGGTTTCCTCCAATCATCCAAAAACATGCAGTTAGGATTGGAGATACCGAATTGTCCTATGGGTTCCTAGATGTGGAAAGAGTACTAAAATATCATACTCGAGTAAAAGTACTAATACGTTGATGAATTTCAACTTAAGTAAGAGTAAACTAGTCTAAAAATCTACTCAACAGAGAGATAATGGTGTGTTTCAGGAATCTTACGGACAAGGAACAGGTAAGTGATAAACAGAAACAGGAAAAACATACACACACACACACACACACACACACACCTTTACTCTTGTTATTCAGCTAAGGGTGAGACCATCTATAGACATCTTTGGACTGTAGGAAGAAAAAACAGGGCTCCTGTACAATCCACATCTTCTCAACTCAAAGTAAACTTAAAGACTCAATGTGTTTCAAATGTTATGCAAAGGACACTTGATATAAGTTCAACGATAGTGTGTATACGTACCGAGCAGCACACTGGCCAAGTAGGTAGCACTGTCAGTACGGGTACTTTCTGTGAAGAGTTTGTGTATGTTCTCGCTGTGTCCTACAGGTGCTACAGTTTCCTCCTACAGTCCAAAAGCATGCAGTCAGATTAACTGGAGGCACTGAGTTGCTTTATAGTTGAAGAAGTGCATGTGTGTGCCTTGGTGGACCAGTGCCCCAGGGTGATCCTAGTTCCAATTGAATAGTTGGGATCGGCTCCAGGACCTCCCACGACCCTGATCGGATAAGCGGTTAAGCAAGAGAGAGAGTGAGCGAGTGTTTTTGTGTTGTTATGACTTCAGGTATGAGGGCAAATATTTGAAAAGTCTCGAAGTCATCTCGGTACATTAATCATGTTTTATTTATCCGTCTTAGAGGTTGGCCGACATCCTCACGGTTTGGAGTAATATCCCAGACGTGCCTGCCCTCACATGTCTCCTGCACGTCATAACTGCAGTTTTTAAACTGACTTTACCCTGAGTACTTTGACAAAGAGAAAGTGAAATACCAGCTGTTCCGCAGCTAGTGCCATCCCGCGTCTAACCTAATGAACGTTATTTAAGACCTCACAGGAGGCTCGATCGCAAAAGCCATTTAAAACAGATGGTACTCGGTGTGAATCTAGAATATAGACCTGCTCCACACAAAAGCCTGTTGCACCTGCACGATCTATTTAAACCCAGCACTTATATTAGGGGAAAAAATCCAGCTTACCTTAACCCCCCCGGGTCGAGCCGAGATGAAATCCTCACTCGACTCCTATTATCCCGTTTATCAAAGTCTCGTCCGAGTACGTCATCTGATATTTGCCGTGTCTCTACGTCTTCCCGCTTTTCAACTGCCACACTGCAGACTTGTTCCTCTGAAGTGGAGAAATTAGCCTGAACTGCTTCCTGGCTCACCTGGACTCATCCAACCTGTTCTGCGATCGATCGACATGGCTGCTTTCTCTCTGTGACACTTCATGTGCACCGTTGAAACCAGACACACCAGTCGGGAAAATTAACGCGTGGAGGAGAATGAGTTGTCTCAAAAGCATATCTAGTGTCACCTTGCATATCTGAAATACTTTCACTGTCCTTGAGAAGTTTTTTAGATGGTAATATATGGCCCGGCAGAGCACGTCTGCCCTCAGGCAAGGGTAGACCATAGCTTGTAAAAAGATAGGACATTGTCTTAGCCTTGGAACTAGATGCGGACGGGACACTTACACGCCACGTTGTCAACATGAGAGAGAGAGAGAGAGAGAGAGAGAGAGAGAGAGAGACTAAGTAAAACTGCATGACGTGCAAATCTGAGTGTGAAAAAGTCTACTACAGAAAATACGCTCACACAGCAGTGCTGAGATTCTGAGCTCTCGAGTTCAAGTCTCGGCTCTGCTACCTCTTTTGGCGGAGCGCCCTCTAGCGGCCAGATTACGCAAGAAACAGCAGCAGAAAGAAACAATGGCATTCAGTATGCTGGGTAAGAAAGACCAGACCAACATGGAATGGGGTTATCAAGGACTTTGGTTGACCAGGGTGCCTGTATCAGAGTGCAGTAGGATTAAGGTCTAAAAGTTTTTTCTTACTTAGTTTTTGGAATTTGCAATGTTACAGAAGCCGTTAAGTATACAGATGAGAGTTTATATATTTAAAAAATATATAAAAAGAGCTTCTCAGGTGGTAAAACAGGATACACAGGTGGAAGCTGGATGGGTTCAGTAATACACACAAATTATAAAAAAATAACATAAAAATGAACAGATTTTAAAAATATTTAACAAATATTGCACTGATATCACTATTTTTGGGGAAAGAAATTCTGAATATCTTCTACTGAGGAGGGATTTCTGACTCATGGCCATTTGTCAGTTTACAGGATAGAGAAAGAAAAAAAAACACACACACACACCAACAATGACGCAAGCGCTAAGTGGCAGGACAAACTCTCGGGCTGTAAATGATGTGTATGACCATGACTGTATGTTTCAGAGCAGTCACACTAAGCTTGAACTGTAGTGAACTAAACCGAATTCACAAAGTGTCTGAAGCAGTTTTACAATAATCATTTTAGTTAGTTCACAATTTATGTGTTAAGAGTTTGACCAAGTTCAAGTCAAGTGGTTTTAATTGTCATTTCAACCATCTACAGTGTTCAGTACACAGAGAAACGAAACAACGTTCCTCCAGGACCAAAGGTGCTACACGTGACAATAAACTACACAACACAACATAAAGTGCACGTGTGCAATAGTGCAAGACGAGTCACAATAAATACGTGAGACAACAATAAATACACAGGACAATTTACAATATACAGGACAGTGGACATAATACGAGAAAGGGAACAGTGCAGATAGCCCACTAGTACTCTGAGCAGTTAGTAAGGTGCAAATATGGTCCATTGGTATAAGTGTAAAGTGTATTTAGCAGCAGTAAACAATGTACTTAGCAGCAACAATTGTTCATA
>JAYDZG010460937.1:0-13334 GCA_034509265.1 Microcambeva bendego | reverse complement strand
TCGCCCCACCTGGGGATCGAACCCAGGACCTTCTTGCTGTGAGGCGACAGTGCTACCCACTAAGCCACCGTGCCGCCATCCATTTATTACTGTTCATTAAAACGTGCGTCTCTTCATGGGTTTTATTGATGCTTATCAACACCTGCTTTGGTAAATCAGTCTTAATGCTGTTAAATCAAGTGAGCTGCTGGAGATGGACCTGATCAGATCCATGAGCTGGCTGGAGACGTCCAGCAGAAATCTGGAACCGAGCTTTGTTCTTCAGACTCACGAGACTTTTTTTTACTCACTTTATTTTGTAGTGACTACTTTATTCAGAATAAGAAACTCTTACTGTTGACTGTAAGTATATATGTTGCTTTACTTGGCCAAACCTCTTATTGCTGAGATACATGAGCTTAAATGATCTGTCCGGGTGCCTGAGACTTTTGCGTAACAGCTGCTTGTGGCTTTGAAAAGATTTGCATTTAATCATATCCAACTCTGAGCTCGATTCTGCATAACCAAGTTTGCCCCACTTATCCTGCTTTTAAAACGAGAGGCTTTTAGTCAGTAACGCTCCACCCTGAGGACCATCGTGACGTGGACGCGAGCGCCGTCGTCCGTGAAGACGCACCGTTGCCATGGAAATCACGGCGTCTCGATTTCTTTTTGTTTGCATCGATGGAAGAACATTTCGATTGTAGCCCCACAGAGACGATTCAAATTTGCCTCACATTTGTTTGGAAACGAGACCAACCAGTCTGTGTTTCTTGACAGACCATCACTGTCATGCTTGGTGCCAGGCTACGTCTGGTGCTGTCGTGCTTCTCGTTTAAAGGTGCAGTAGCCGTGTTTAAATTAAAACCCGGTCGAAATATTTCTCTCTACTGCTGACGCCCCAGCCTTCAGGCTTTACCATCGTCTATTCAGTTCAGTTCATCTTCTTAAACCGCTTATCCTAATCGGGCTCGGGGAGGGGTGCTGCTGCCTATCCCGGCTCTTCGACGCATGCAAGGCACAGGGTAAGACCCTGGATGGGGCGCCAGTCCATCGCAGGTACCTACAGGACACTTCAGTGTCTCTAATCAACCTGGTAGCATGTCTTTGGACTGTGTGAGGAAACCCACACGGACACAGGAGAAGATGCAAACTCTACACAGAAAAGACCCACCCGGGGATCGAACCCAGGACCTTCTCGCTGTGAAGTGACAGTGCTACCCACTAATTCACCATTATTATTCATTAACTTGAAAAACCTTTTAAACCACGGATTTCATAATCACAAAAATCACATTCCTGCTCCCGTCAGGGTTCAATCTTCACACCAGCTACCCTTCCTTTTTATCCGGGCTTGGGACCGGCACTAAAATGCACTCGGTTCACTTGGTGCCTGCGTCTCCAGAGTGGCATGGTGGTTAGAGAACCGGGCTTGTGATCAGAAGGTTGCCGGATTCACACAGCCGACACATCACGACCGAAGTGCCCTTGACCAAGGCACCCAACCTCTAACCGTTCTCCACCCCCTTAGTGTTCACTAGCGTGGATGTTTCACGGCACGGATCGGGTTCAGATGCTTCAATGATGAAAAGAGGATTCGAAATTCTCTAATAGACTGAAGGGAACCCGAAACCTCGTGCCGCCCCGCCTGGGGTTCGAACCCATGTCCTCCTTGGTGCGACACTACAGTTCTGATTTCACACTGTCTTAGATCATCTCACCGTAAGAAGATACACAAACGTCACTCCTCTGACGGTCCCGCCGAGCTGAAGGCTCGTGGTTTTGGACCCCATTAGATCTGAAGATAAAAAGGGAAGATCTGAACCCCGAGCCGACAGTGTCGTCCTTGTTCTTTAGGCGCTTGTGATCTCTCGTGGCGATAGAACAGCCGCAGGTAGAAACGCCGAGGAAGCAGAACAATACCCGTCGCTGTTCTTTTTAATCTTTCTTTTCCGAGTTATTTCCCCCTCGGCTCCGCACGAGCAGGTTTCTCTTCTCGTTTCATTTCTTCATCTTCGGCTCTAAAGAGAGAAACAAAACGACGCGGGTCGAATCTTTTAACGCGTTCAAGTTCCTCCCCGTTCTGCACTAGACTTTGATGTATAAATCAGCGTTCAGCGGTTTCTTCAGTTCATTGACATTTTTCTTCTCAGTTTTTCATTTTTAACCTGATTACTGGTAAATGACTTTTTTTTTACGTATCTGGTGTCTCGGGCCTCCCTGCAAGTAGGGCTGGAGCTGTCGAATCTTTTAGTCGTCGAGTTTTCTATCCGTTGTTCCAGTGAATAAAAAATAAATACAGATAAGATGTTGCATGTTTTTTTTTATTCCTGGCATGTAGGACAGTTTAAATACATGAATAAATCAAATTTTAATTTCTAAAATGTATACAGGCGACCTAACACAGGCAATAATAATAATAATAATAATAAGCACCTAAACTGAAGCTGTAGCCTGGTGGTTAAGGCAGTGGACTAGTAATCAGCAGGTAAATGGTTCAAACTTGGGCTGTTGGGCCCTTGAGCGAGGCCCTTAACCATCATTGCTCAGACTGTATACTGTAACCTTTGGATAAAGGCGTCTGCTAAATGCTGAAAATGTACATTTCAGAACTTAAAGTTTCAGCTACAGTTTATTCACAGTATAAAAGGATGGTTTCTGTCAGATGTGTGTGTGTGTGCGTGTGTGTGTGTGTGTGTGGTTATAATGAAGAAAACTCTTAAACTTTCTTCAGTTTTCTCCCTCGTGTCTCCTCTGTCCGGCCCTCATTATTATTTTTATTCTGCGCTCAGCGCTGTGAGATCTCGGTTCCGTCCTAAATCGCACTTGATTCCCGAACGGTAGGCCGATTGGGCGAGTAGGAGTGAACACGGGATCTATCGAACCGTACATGAAGAGTCGCCGCTTTAAGTGCCGCTTCGTTGTGTGATTTGGGACGAGGCCCTCTGCTCTGCACAAATCAACTGGTATAAGGACTTTTTGTAATCGAGTTACTCGAGTAAGTGTTCGTGGATTTTCTTTATTACTTTTTTCTTTTATTTAAAATCTGTTCTTTTTGTGTATTGAGAGGTTAAACACTCGATTAGAAACACTGTATTAAAAATCTTTGAGTATTTAAGCTCTCTCTAGGACTCCTTTGACCAGATGTTACTTTGATGTTGGACCATGCTCGGCACCGACAAGCATCAGACCAAGAAGGTCCTGGGTTCGATCCCCAAGCTGGTCCGGGTCCCTTCTGTGTTTTATGTCCTCCAACAGTCCAAAAACATGCCGCCAGGTTAATTAGAGACACTGTATCGGAACCACAGCATCGTAGCGCCGGTCCCAAGCCCCGATAAATAGGGCGTGCCGTGTCCTGTTAAGTGCCACCCACACTTTCTGAGCCGACCGATGACGAGATCGAGCGCATGCAGCGGTAAACCCGAGCTTGCAGCCGCCCTCGATACTTTGTTCTGACTTCCTGTTTGCCTCTTCCACCCCCAACTCCTTCCTGTCTTCATGGAGCAGCGTGCTCGGTCTTCACATTCTGCCGAAATCGACGTTTCTTCTGAAATCGTGTTCTTTGGTAGGAACCATAGGGCCTCTTTCTTCTCAAATTCCTGTTCCTCTGACCCCTTCTTATCCGTGTATCAAGGGTAGAGAAGATTTACACGTTAACCATTAACTGACGAAGCGGTTCCTTCAGTCGCCGGCGCTTCTCGGCTCCGATCTGAGCACGCTCCGGAGTTTCTAATCTGATGACGTGAAACTTATTAGAGTTCTTCAGAACATTTCAGCAAATTTCTCGAAATTCTTCACCGTCTATCGATGATAATAATAAAAATCTAGGGTTAGATCCCTTTTCTACGCTCGTCCTGTGCGATTCGTTTTCCCAGCGTCGTAGCCCCTTGGAAATCGTCTTCAACTTGACCCTTCGTTCCACGATTTGTCCTCCGCGGAAGCAACGTCGTCCGTTATAGCTGAGAAGAAACATGAAGTAAATGCTACATCGTGCATTCTGGCATTTTAAGGAATAATATGGAAAGGAAAAACACAAGTTGCTGGTAGGAAGACGTTTCACAAGTTAGATGTAGAAAACCTTTACGATCTGGCAACTCGCACCTCTTCTTCTTCTCTACCCATTTTGGTCACCGATCGGTATCGTCAGCCCCGGAGAAGTCTGTTCGGCATTCTTGCTAGCCTCAAGTGTCGAATGTGCTCCATAGATGGATGGAATCGGGACGCGTTGATGCCGAGTCGATAAGAGCAGACGATTTACATGCTCGACGGCCAGCTCAACTTCGGCAGGACCAGGAAAAGATCATTCAGTTTGATATGAAAATTGGACCCGATGTAGAACAGCAAGCCAAAAAACAAAACAACTAGTCATGAGTGTTGGCGCTGGTTCATTCTGGGATGATTCCAGACGTCACTTCGATACCGAAGTTCTGAAAACGATCCGGTTCTCGTTTCCTGTGGTACCGGATAAATCACAGATCTCCAGGCCACACGAGGGCAGCATGACGCCGATAAGCCGAGACCAGGAGGAGAAGCGACAGGATCGTTGTGAAAGGTTGTACCTTGCAACGTCTATAGCTACATATGTTAGCTTGCTTAGGCTGACGGTGCGGTAGTTCATAACCAGTGATGCAGGGCGTGTCCGGGAACATCCACACCGGAGAGCTTCTGTCCTATTATTATCACTTTAGAACTCAGGGTTGGTCCATCTAGGTAGTGATTACATCACGTTTCATTAGCATCGTAGCATTAAAATCAACGTGATCAGCGTTAGCTCTCGAACGCTTAAACTTATTTTTTTTTTAAATAAAAAAAGCTGAACATGATTCTAGTAACCAGGTCAGTGGTTTTGTTCTAATCCCTAAATTTTCTTCTTTGTAATGTCCAGATGCTCTGTTAAACAGTTTAGGTTGTTTTAAATACTTGAAGGCGTCATGCTGCTTATTTAATATTATTTAGTACTGTAGGCTATTTAATTATGTTTTAATAATCCAGGCAGCTGGGCACTGTAACTATAAATGCTATACCAAAATAAAGTTTTTTTTATTGGTACAATAAAATGTTTTCATCCAAAATAAGGTTTTATTTTTATCACCTCAAAAAACAAGGTATTATGAAAAATGGTTTGAAAAAGAACTGAAATCATTTATGTTGACGTACATTCATTTCATTGTTTTTTTCATTCATGGTATCAAGATTTGTGGAATTTTAGTGCTATTGGTACCGAGTTCTACATTTCTGGTATCGTGACGGCCCTGGTGGTGACTGGGAGAAGAACACGGGATCAGTTAGAGGTTAGGTGCCTTGCTCGAGGGCACTTCAGTTGTGATCTGGGGATCGGATAGGCAACCTTCCGATCACAACCCCGCTTATATGTTGAGAACTAAATCCTCCTCATGATGATCCTTTTACAGTTTAGGCTTGTTTTACATCTACCATCCCGTCACACTCGATTAAAAACACCGGAAAGAAATTTCCAGTGGCGACGCTCGAGCCCGATTAATAATGTCTGTTCACTCGAAGCGGTGTGTGGGGTTACGGCTTTACAGTTCGAAACAGTCTCGATATGAGAACATCAGGTATGGTGTCTGGTTAGTGACTCAGTCCTGATGATGGGAATAGTGAGTCAGTCACCGGGAAACTTTTGAGGTTTAATTCTCCCCACTATCAAAGATAAAATCTCAATCCTATGTACAATTTTAGTGTGTGTGTGTGTGTGTGTGTGTGTGTGTGTGTGATCAAGCAAATACAGTCATTCATGCATGTCATATATATATAAATATATTTCAGCAGGATGTGGATGCACCAACTGAACACGCCGCCACGTCTAAATCAATATTACTTTAGAAATATACATGGGGTAGGATGTACTCGACGAGGGGAAATTCTGAGTTACACGGTTTAGTCAAGCACAGCGTTACTCTCTCCAAAAAAGGAACTTCACTGAAATCACAAGATGAGCAAAACCCGGACTCGTCTTTTGTTATATTTCTTTTCTTAAAGTGGAAGAGTTATTTTTAACAGAAGCTTTGAATTTTCTGTCACGTGGCTTTAATTCCTCTTTTTCATTAGCGATAGATTTCAATTGTTTCATGTCAATTTCGGTCGTGCCAGGCACATTACAACAGAAAATGCTTCAGATTAGACTATCAGACACACATTAAAAGAGAAATAAGTTTCATAATGATGTGCTGGGTTTAGTTTTTTCGGTATGACTGCTTTATTGTAGCCAAAGTTGTTACTGGACTAGTAATCGGACTAGAGATGTCACAAGGATCGATGCTTCGGTACCGAGTCGATACCAAAGTTCTGAAAACGATCCGGTTCTCGTTTCGTGTGGTACCGGAAGTTTCACAGATCTCCCAGACCCCACGAGGGCAGCATGACGCTGATAAGCCGAGAAAGCTAAACCAATAACACCGGGACGAATCGAAGTAAGATGAATCGCTCCCTTCGGTTTGACTAGTGAGCGTTCTATTAAATAATAAATAAGTAGCATTAGCATCGTACCATTCAAATCAATAGGACCAGCGTTAGCTACAAACGGCTACCGAACGCTTAAACACCTTTTCATGTCCTAACTGAATGAGTGAGCACCTGGTGACTTAGTAGGCGGGATTAGAAGAGAAGAAGAATGCCTTCATTTGTCATTACATATACAGATGTACAGTACAATGAAATTCTTTCTTCGCATATAACCAACTTTGGAAGCCGGGGTCAGAGCGCAGGGTCGGCCATCGTACGGCACCCCTGGAGCAGACAGGGTTAAGGGTCTTGTTCAAGGACCCAACAGTGGTTGCCTAGCAGAGCCTGGATTTGAACCCTCAATGTCTTGTTGGTAGTCCAAAGCTCTACCCACTAGGCTTCCCAGGCATCTAGGATTTAGAACAGCGTCCTACACTGATAGTAGTAAATATAAATGATATACCAAAATCATTTTTATTGGTTTATTATGTATTGGCACAATATAGTTTTGTTTTATTACTTTAAAAAAAAAACAAGGTATTAAATAAATTGCACTTGTTGACGTCCATTCATTTCATTGTTTTTTCTTCTTCATGGGATCATAAATTGTGGACTTTTAGTGGTATTGGTAGCGACTTTTCTGGTATACATTTCTGGTATCGTGATATGCCTAAATCAGAGGGCCAGCCGGCTCTAGCCTCACGCCAGGTTGCCACCGTTGGGTCCTTAACCCTCATTGCTCAGACTGGATACTGTAACTGTTCTGTAAGTCACTTCAGATAAAAGCTGCAAATGTAAGTTAATACAGATCCAGCTCAAACACCCTGAAGTACTGATTTAAATTATTCTAATCAAATGCTTGATTAATCTCTTCCGGAGTTTTTTAAACCTGTATTGATTCTGTAATCCAAATTTGTCCAGCTAACCCTAAAAAACCCCTCCGGCTCTTAAAAGGGCTCGACTGTTCAATGCTTTTTTAATATATTTTCTCTATAGTCAGTTCTTTCATCTGATCATAAACCAGGCCGGGCAGCGGGGCTGGTACTAACACTCGCCACACTGTGAACGGACTCGTAGCGATGAAAGTCGAGCCTTGTTCCGAGAGCGCGACTGTTTATTCAGTGGACAGCTGTGCCGAGGTAGCATCTCTTCGGGGTTTAAGATGTTGGTATTGCAGCGTAGCTATTACAAGGGTCCTTGGGTGGTAATGAAGTGTTTTCGGCACATCGTGGCGGTCATTATTCAGTATTCTGTATGGCACAGTATTCATCTGTTGGTTATTTATTGACGCTAAGTGAAAGGTGGTTTTAACCAGAGCTTAGATAGAAGGATACTGTTGTGCTTCGAGTTTTTAGCTTGAAGGGACTACGGCCCTTCCGAACAACAAACTTTTAAGCTTCTCCGTCAGTCCGCTTGATTCTCATAGCTCAGGTTAGGGTACAGGACTGGTAATCCGAAGGTCGCTGGTTCAAAACTCATCACTGCCAGGTTGCTGCTGTTGGGGCCTTGAGCGACGCCCTTAACGCTCATTGCTCAGACTGTGTAATGTAACTACTGTAAGTCGCTTTGGATAAAGGCGTGTGCTAAATGCTGAAAATCTAAATGTAGATTCACACAGCAGTTCTGGATTCTTCACGAACACACACACAGATTGGCAGTTCAAAGCCACTGTTGAGTACTTGAGCAAGACCCTTAACCCTGTCTGCTCCAGGGGGCGCCGTACGATGCCCGACCCTGCGCTCTGACCTTCCAAAACAAGCCGAAGAATTAATTTCTTTGTATCGTACATCTGTATATGTGTAATGACACATAAAGGCTATTCTATTCTATACGCTGGCTTTGGTAATGCATTTCATTCTGCCGTTAAAATACGCCTTCAGTGTTTGATTTTCCGCTTCAGTATTTAACTAACCAGTAGGATGGTGTTTTTTTTGCAGGTATTAAATGAAGAATGCGACCAGAACTGGTACAAGGCCGAGCTGAACGGCAAAGACGGCTTCATCCCAAAGAATTACATCGAAATGAAAGCGCACCCGTAAGTTCCAGCTCATGAACGTAAACGCCACCGCGTCCGAAGCTCAGCCAGACATTTCCAAACATCCGCATTAAACAAATCAGGGGATAAAGATGTCCAAACACATCATCCTTTCATAATCTCCTCAGCTGAAGGCACGTCATCGGTATTACCCGTGACCTGGACTACAATCACAGTTACTAAAGACGCCCGTACATTAAACACGATGTCAATATTAGCAGCGAATAGTCAGGCACTTTGTTTTTGCATCATGGATAAAGTTCTTTGGATCAGAACAGGTCCAGCTCTGTAGCCCTGTGCTGCGTTAGCGTGTTCGCTTATCAGGTATGTCGAGAGACACGCTGGCTGCCGACCGGGCCAAGCTGAAGGTCACTTCCTCATTTCACGCTTCAAGTTTGTTTGCGGTAAATGGAAAAGAGCAGGAACAAACCTTCCGGGTTCAGACCGAACGTTTGTCTTTGTTTATTAGGATTCTAACATGTCTTACACTCTCGACACACTTGTTCTTCTTTTTTACAAGTTCATATTAAACACAGTCGTGAGCAATTTTGTCCCTCCGATTAACCTGCTGCATGGTTTTGGACTGGTGGAGGAAACCAGAGCGCCCGGAGGAAACCCACACGGACACACGGAGAACATGCACGCTCCACACGGACAGGACCCGGGCCGCCCCACCCACCATGAAGCACCAGTGCTACACACAAACTGTCAAAGCGATCGGAAAAGCTCTTGAAAAGAAAGACGAGTCGTTAAGTGATCGTTAAAGTAAAGCCAGGAGCTGGAAGAAAGCGAACTATTCGAATGTGTTAAGCATCACAACGTGCTGCGGTCTGGGTCTCCAGTCTGGTTTCCTTCAATAGTCCGTGACGTGAATCAGAAATACAGAATTGTCCATGACGGTGTTTGGCTTTGACCTTAAACTGATGAATCTCGTGTAACCATCCAAGTCTGGAAGTAATTCGTTTACCCAAAATCTTTTCATCCACGTATATCAAGCTCGAGCCGTTCCGCACGCCACCGGGCAAAAGAAAACGCCGAGGGCTGCGTCCCAAATCGCACACAGAGGCAGCACTTAAACCGAAGACTTCTCACCACAGTTCAATAAATAGTGCCTTCGCCGCTTCCGCCTACTGCTCGGAACGACAGTGTGATTCAGGACGGAACCGAGATCTCACAGCGCCGAGCGCAGAACAAAAACGGAGACAAGAACAGGAGATCCGACAGAACAAACTAAAGCAAGAAGATTTCAAACTGGAAACAAAAAGAACAAACTCATCGTGTGTTGTTGATACGCCGGTTTTATTCTTCATCGTTACCAACACATACAACAGATTCACTTCTAATAAACAATCATTATTTGCGTCTTTCAAAACACAAAATGTTGTAAATAAAATAATAAAAGAATAAATATTCTCTTTAAAATTTTGCAGTTTGTCCTAAGAGACTCGTACGTATTTCATTTTGCTCTTTTTTAAAGCAAAACCTTTCTTATCCGATTAATCGCTGGAATTATCAAAAGAATACTCGAATATAAAAATAATCCATAGCTGCAGCTCTAGAGTTATGGACAGTCCGACCCTTAAAGGAGTTCGGAGCATAATGTGCCGTGTCGTGTGCCCATGCTCAGGTGGTTCTTCGGGAGGATTCCTCGGGCGAGAGCTGAGGAGTTGTTAAACAAACAGCGACACGACGGAGCTTTTCTCATCAGAGAGAGCGAAAGTGCACCAGGAGACTTCTCACTGTCGGTTAAGTAAGTCCCCACGCTTCTCGTACCACCTTTATTCCCTATGTTTGGATACTGTATATACAGGTGCTGGTCATAAAATTAGAATATAATGTAAAACTTAAATGTTAAACTTGTATATTATATTCATGCACTACTCATAGAATGATATATTTTAAATGTTTCTTTCCTTTATTTGTTATGATTATAACTACAACTAATGAAAATCCTAAATTCAGTATCTCAGAAAATTGTAATATTACTTAAGACCAATACAAAATTATTTTTAGAAATGTTGGCCAACTGAAACAGCACTCAATAGTTAGTCGGGGCTGCTTTGGCCTGGATTACAACAGCAATGCGGTGTGGCATGGAGTCGATCAGTCTGTGGCACTGCTAAGGTGTCAAGAGAGCCCAGGTTGCTCTGATAGTGGCCTTCAGCTCTTCTGAATTGTTGGGTCAGGCGTATCGCATCTTTCTCTTCACAATGCCACATAGATTTTCTATGGGGTTAAGGTCAGGCGAGTTTGCTGGCCAATTAAGAACAGGGACACCATGGTTCTTAAACCAGGGACTGGTAGCTTTGGCACTGTGTCCGTGTTCTAAGTCCTGTTGGAAAATAAAATTTGCATCCTCATAAAGTTGGTCAGCAGCAGGAAGCATGAAGTGCTCTAAAACTTCCTGCTAGATGGCTGCGTTGACCTTGGACCTCAGAAAATACAATGGACCAACACCAGAAGATGACACGGCATCCCATAACCTCACTGAATGCAACATTGTCCATCCATCAGATCATAACTTTGGACCACTCAGCAGCAATCCAGTCCTTTTTGTCTTTAGCCCAGACAAGATGCTTCTGACGATGTCGCTTGTTCAAGAGTGACTCCAGCTGCAGTCCACTCTTTGTGAATCTTTGAATGGGATTTGTTTTACAGTCCTCTCCAGGGTGCGGTGATCCCTATTGCATGTACACTTTTTTCTACCACATCTTTTTCTTTCCTTCACCTCTGTTAATGTGCTTGGACTCGGAGCTCTGCGAACAACCAGCCTCTTTAGCAATGACCTTTTGTGCCATGCCCTCCTTGTGCAAGGTGTCAATGGTCGTATTTTGGACAACTGTCAAGTCAGCAGTCTTCCCCATGATTTCCCCATGAACAAGACTAAGAGACCATTTAAACCTTTGCAGGTGTTTTGAGTTAATTAAATGACTAGAGTGTGGTACCAGGTGTCAATATTGAACCTTTTCACAATAATTTTCAAGATATTCTAAAACAAAAGTTTTTCAAGATATTCTAATTTTATGACCAACACACAGACACCCACAACGACACCCCCACACACACACACACACACACAACTATATTCTTCTGAATAAAAGTTATCCCTCAAACTGACTTTCTTCAATGAATAATTGTAGGTTGCAGAAAAGACTGCTTGAGTTTGCCAGAAACTGCTGACATCTTGGAATTTTCCTGCTCAACACTTCACATAGAATGATGAAAAAACAAAAACATTCATTGAGGTGCACGTTTGTGGGTGGATTTATTTTTGTTGAAGAAAGAGTTCAGATGAGAATGGCCAGACTTGTTCGAGCTGACAGGAAGGGCTTAAGTTACATACTCAAATAACTACTCTTTACAACTAAGGTAAGCAGAAAATCTAGGAATGTACAATACATTAAAAATGAGGGGAAAAAAACCAGGAAATCACATTGTAAGATACCTATGGTCCCTCTGTAATTAATTTATTTTTTGGGATTTTAACGTTTAATGTTTTAAACTTTGGTTACTCATTCACACAAGATTAATCCCCTCACCAGTACATCAAACACAGTCATGGGCATCTTTGTATCTCCAATTCACCTTAATTGCATGTTTTTGGACTGTGGGAGGGAACCGGAGCACCTCAAGTAAACCCATGCAGACACAAGGAGAGCATGCTAATTCCACACAAAGGACCCAGACCGCCCCAACTGGAGATAGAACCCAGGACCTTTTGAAAGAAGTCAAAAAATGAGATGGGTTTTTCAATGATCTTCAATACCACTGCAACCTAAGTAAAACAGATTAACAGATTAATGAAAAATAATTAGCTGTCACAAAAACTCAGAAAAAAATTCAGTGCACTAAAAGGGCCATGGTCATAAAAGTTTAATACAATAAACATTCCTAAAAACACTAACTCATGGTGTGGCAAAACTTTGTTTAAAGGCAATGTTCTCAGAATCCAGGGTGAACTGATGAAGACAATTGTGTCAGGGGCAACCATGAGTAGATTAAAAACCAATTTCAGATATTTATTTCTCACATTTCTAGGAAATTTCAATAAATTTAACTAAGTATAACAAATCAGTTAATTTCTGAAGCATACTAATAATTGCTGCAATTTAGTGACACTACATAAAGTCAGTGTATCAAAGGTGTAGGTGTATGCAAAGCCATGGAAGAAAAAACCAGCATGAGAATGCAAATCAAATATGTTCATTCATTTATAAAAATAATAACCTAATCTAATGTTCCAGTAATTGCTCTCAAACAAATTCAGTCCCTCATAGAGCAATACGCAACACAAACATGCCAGTCAAAAAGCCAACAGATCTAAAAGATTTATTGCCTAATGCAATTATACTATGAAAATGTTAATATGTAAAATAACTTCAAAACCCTTTCACCAAAAACAAACCAGACATCATTCAAGAAGTTCAAGAATAATAGGGACTTCTGGTTTTCATTAATTAAATAATATAACTTATTACTTTAATGTAACTGCATATAAGTAGATGGTAATTTGCATGCATTAGCTGAGGTACTGAGCAATACTGAGTCAAGCTGCTCATTCTGATTCAAGCCTCTGCACAATCCATCAGGGCCAGATAAGCGATAAAGTGGTCACACAAAGCCCTCATTCTTTGCCAGTGGTTAGCAGTTTAAGAGCTTTTTGTAGATTCTGTACAGCAGTAGCCACGTCTTCATACTGAAGAGCACTGCCAGCATATTTACAGTACTTCTGAGCTCGGGTGAAATCTTCTGGAGTCAGATGCACACCACCTACAAGAAAGTCAAAGTGATGACAAGGACATGATTTTTAAATAGTTGAAATGTTATAATAAATTCTATAAATTTTTATTTATTCTAT
>JAYDZG010459585.1:0-13344 GCA_034509265.1 Microcambeva bendego | reverse complement strand
TCTCCTGGGCATGGAGTTTACCAGAGCTTCACAGGTTGCCACTGGAATGCTTTTCCACTCCTCCATGACAACATCACAGAGCTGGCGGATATTCGAGACTTTGCGCTCCTCCACCTTCCGTTTGAGGATGCCCCAAAGATGTTCTATTGGGTTTAGGTCTGGAGACCTAGTCCATCACCTTTACCTTCAGCTACTTCAATAAAGCTATGGTCGTCTTAGAGATGTGTTTGGGGTCATTATCATGCTGGAACACTGCCCTGCGATCCAGTTTCTGGAGGGAGCGGATCATACTCTGCTTCAGTATTTCACAGTACATACTAGAGTTCATGATATTCGAGACTTTTTGCTCCTCCACCTTCCGCTTGAGGATGCCCGAAAGCTGTTCTATTGGGTCGTGAAAAAATACGCCAATTTTTTGGGGGGATTTACAATTTCTTTTTATGTGTTTGACCAAAATGAATACAATTGTTATATTCAAAAGATATGTTATAAACACACAACCATAAATTGCAAAACTAAAAAACGATGGGGGAAGATTCACAAAGAGTGGACTGCAGCTGGAGTCAGTGCTTCAAGAAACCACATGCACATGACGTATGCAAGACATGGGTTTCAGCTGTCGCATTCCTTGTGTCAAGATTTCTAGAAAGGAACATTGTTCACAAAACAATGAAACTGTCCCTCTACATGTCTTAAATATAAAATCTTGAGAAAATAAGCAGTAAATATAAAATAGGAAAAATAAAAAGGCACAACAAAGAATAATAAAGAAGATTTTTTTAATTGAAATATTATAACTGCCTAATAAATAGCGCAAATAAAAAACTGCTAAATATAAGCAGGTTGCAGAAAAGGCAGAGTAGCAAGAGACATTCACAGATACATTCTGGATTATGGAAAAATGCTGTCAACTTGTGTTGACCAGACAAATTTGTGATTTGTCTTTAGGAAACTATTAATATCAGATCATTATAATGAGAAATACCTATACTGATGAACAAACCAGTATGCCTATACTGATCATGGCCTTTAAAATTAGGGTTTGTTTTTAGCACTTTAATATTTTAATTTGCATTGCAGTCAAGTGATTTACGTTAACTGCTTATTTTAGAGGCAGGCCTTCCAATCATATGGTAATCAAAGTGTAAAACATCTAAAAACAATAGTTGTGGGTAGGTGTGTAGCACTGTCACTTGACAGCAAGAAAGTTCTGGCCTCGATCCCCAGGTAAGGCGGTCTTGGTCCAATTTCTTTGTGGAGTCTGCATGTTTTCCCTGTGTCTTTATGGTCTTTATTTCCTCCAGGTTCTCCAGTTCCCCCATAGTCAAAAGGCATGCAAGTAAAGTGAATTGGAGGTACCAAATTGTCCATGATTGCGTTTGATATAATCTTGTGAAATGATCAATCTTGTATAACGAGTAACTACAGTTTGTCGTGGATGTAACTGAAGAGTGTAAAACATGACAAGTTCTGTGGCTGCAGAGAGGGCTATGTCAAAACTGAATCTTTTGATCTAAATGTTCTAGGTTTACATGTAGCCCTTCAGCTGTGTATTGTATCTTTCAATTATTCTCTTATTTAACATTATTAATAATTATTTTTTATTATTGATTACTCATTATCAATTATTCAATGACTCATTAAATGTAACTGAAAAACAAGGTCTGTGAAATAAAGCATTTTGCTGTACAATTTGTTAGCCTGTAGTCTTAACAGATGACTGGGGTAGCAAAAACTTGAGAAAAGCAGGACTTGAGATTGATTAATATTGTGGAAGAACATAAAAAAACAAATGAAAATCAGGAAGATCTCAAGGCCACAGCTCCGGAAGAGGTCGATCCCTGACCTAATTAAACTACATAGACTAGAGAGCCAAAATGTCTTTCAGACATGAGAAGAACCATTTGATTAGGAAAGACAGTTGGGGGCTGATGTAAAGGGGAAAGGGACGGTCATCAAGGTGGATAGATACAATTAAAATAACAATTAATTTACACGGCTGCAGACCTAGTATTGTTATTAGTATTAGTAGTATTAACAAAAATAATAATAATATCATCATGGCTCAATTTTACCATAGCATTAATTAATTTATTTTACATTGTAGACCTGTTGGTGATCGGCGATACTCCATGATTTCAGACAAGATCCACAAACTTGGATGGAGGCCAAAGGTCCCATGGGAGGAAGGAATTCAAAGAACAAGTAAAATCCTGTATATTTTTATATTATGTTACTATGTTAAATCCTAAGTTGAACTTAATGTCTACTTGATGTCTACTCATGTGAACTGTATTATTACAGTGATGTAAGGACACCCCATGAAAACATTTGTTTTTTTGAACATTTTTAAACAAATGAAAATTTTAGCTGAATTTAAACTGTACTGAGACATGGAACCTATGGAACTAATCAGAAAGATTTTTTTTCTTTTTAAAAAAAAATAATAAACATGAGTTGTAAAATGTATGAACCAAAATGGAATTGTATTGAGAAGAAAAAGTTTGGGCCTCCCCACATTATTATTACTTAAAATAATACTTTTAGTAAATGTTATTACTAAAATTAGAATCAGGTGCACAGCATCAGCTGCATTGATTAGAACATTGTTACACGACATTGGAGTTTTATTTAAACCCCAGACATTAGTTTGATTCACTCTTGATTGTTGAAATGAGTGTTACCATCATGGTGAGATTTAAAGAGCTCTTTGAGGCTTTAGAAAGTATTTAGTAGGTGTATATGAATCTTGAAAGGGATTTTTTTAAATATATCAAAACAATTATAAATGAGCCATCCCACAGTCCAGAAAATTATTTAGAAGTGGAGTACAATTAAAACAACTGCCAAAAAGGGTTAAGTCAGGCCTTT
This sequence comes from Microcambeva bendego, assembly GCA_034509265.1. Taxonomy (NCBI): domain Eukaryota; kingdom Metazoa; phylum Chordata; class Actinopteri; order Siluriformes; family Trichomycteridae; genus Microcambeva; species Microcambeva bendego. The sequence goes on along the minus strand of JAYDZG010459585.1, from coordinate 10,473 downwards.
CTAGCAAGTTCATCCCAAGGGTAGACAGCAAGATGTGTTAAGTAGTCATCATGGGACCTACAGGTAGCTTTTGCCACAATTGAGGTCAAGGCACATGCATCAAGTATCAGAAGGAGTGCACAAGTTTGATTTAATACAGTGCCTTACAAAAGTATTCACCCCCCTTAACATTTTTCGTGTTTAATTACCTCACAACCTGAAATTAAAAATGTTTCATTTCAATTACAGTCCATGTCAACAACTTTGAACATTTAGATTTTTTTTTATTGTGAAGCAGACATAAAATAGGACAATATAAAACAAAACAGTGTGCATAACTATTCACCCCCTAAAGTCAGTACTTTGTAGAGCCACCTTTTTGCAGCAATTACAGCTGCAAGTTGCTTTGGATAAGTCTCTATGAGCTTGCCACATCTTGCCACTGGTATTTTTTGGACATCCCTCAAGGCAAAACTGCTCCATCTCCTTCAAGTTTGAGGGTTTACTCAGGTAAACAACAATCTTCAAGCCTGACCACAGATTCTCTATTGGATTCATGTCTGGGCTTTGACTAGTCCATTCCAACACATTTACATGTTTCCCCTTAAACCACTCAAGTGTTGCTTTAGCAGTATGCTTTTGGTCATTGTTCTGTTGGAAGGTGAACCTCTGTCCCAGTTTCATATCACTGACCGACTTAAACAAATATCCCTGTATTTAGTACCATCACTCTTCCCCTCGACTTGGACAAGTTTCCCAGTCCCTATTGCTGAAAAACATCCCCACAGCATGATGCTGCCACCACCATGTTGGGGTGATGAGATGTGTTGGTTTTGCGCTAGACATAGCATTTTCCTTGATGGCGGAAAAGTTCAAAGAGCACCAATGCTCCCCATCGAACCTGATGGAGCTTGAGAGGTTCTGCAAAGAAGAGTGAGAGACACTTCCCAAAATAGGTGTGCTCTTGCAGTATCATTCTCAAAAAGACTTGAGGCTGTAATTGCTGCGAAAGGTGCTTAAACAAGGTATTGAGGAAACACTGTGAATACTTGCATACTTGTGATGTTTTATTTTTATTTATTTATTTTAATAAAAAAATCAAAACAATATTTTATTCACTTTGTCATTAAAATAACTTTGTTATTAACTTTACAATATGTGGAAAAAGTGAAGCACTGTGAATACTTTCTGGATGCACTGTATAGGCACTGACAATGGTACAGTGGTAGCCCAGTGGGTAGAGGCTCTACCATATCAATGTTTGCTCCAGGAGCCCCGTACGATGGCTGACCCTGTGCTATGACCCTGCGCTCTGACCCTGCGCTCTGACCCCGGCTTCCAAACATGCTGGGATATGTGAAGAATTTTATTGTACTGTGTACCTGTATATGTATAAATGACAAATAAAGGTGTTATAAGGCTTTCTAATCTATTAAGACCAATACTAAATAAGAAAAACTAAGATGGGTAAAAACTGGATTTCTTCTCACTGTTTTTAAATATTTGTGGGTGGTAAGCTAACGTTTTGTTAATGTCTGTTTTTCATACAGTTAGCTGGTATGAAGAGAATGTGGGCTACTGGCAAGAAGATTCTGAAAAGGAGGAAAAAGGATGACCAATGGCAAAGCACAATGTCATGTTTTGCTTTTTAATTTCTATTACATTCTAATTTTATAACCTACATACAAATAATCTCCTGTGAAAATGTATAATAATGGTTTATTAAATTCATTAACTATAGTAACTGCATTGTTCAGTTGTAAATGATCTAAGGTCGGGACCATGTTTCCCAACTCTTTTGTTTATGTTTGTGAAGTAAAAGTATTGCTAATGATTATACAAATATAGTGTGCTTAGGAAGCAAATTCATTATAAATGACAGGAATGCTCCAATTAGCAGCTTGGGAAATAATTGTACCCATTAACTGAGACATTTTAATTTAAAATGAGTCATGCCAGATTATAAGAAATACAGTATAATGTGCTAAGCCACATAATTGCATTAGTTTGAACTTAACAATAAGACAACAAACAAAAGAACTTAAAACCTCAAAAATATCTTTAATTCAGGTCCAGTGCCATGGTGGCACAGTATGTAGCACCGTTGTTTCACAGCAAGAAGGTCCTGGCTTTGGTCGTCCAGGCAGGGCAGTCTGGTTCCTTGATGAGTGGAATTTTCATGTGTGGAGGTCCAGTACCACCTAGAAATGGAGTAAAATACAAGCCAAGTATCCATTCACTCTCCCTATTCACTCATTACTAAGATTGGCCTATTTTCTTTTTTTTTTTTTTTTAAGGAAAGACAGCAGTTAAAACCCACCACACAGTCAAGAAGACAACAAGTGACAGTGAAGTGAAATATACACAAATAAATATAATGTAGTATCAAAGTTTATTCTTGATCTTTTTCATTTAAGCACTGAACAATGTGAGAACATTATACTATAGATGATAACCAAGTATTCTAGTATTTAAACATAACTTTATTGTTCTTTAATTACATGCCTGGAAGTTTTGCCTCCTGGTGATGTATTCATTATTTTACTGATCCTGTTGAAGATTGGTTATTTCATATGGGCAGTGTTGTGCACACATTTTAAGCTGATTTAATTTAACATGAATAAAGTAAATCTATGTTCAGTGCATCCAGATAGTATTCACAGAGCTTCCCCTTTTCCACATTTTGTTATATTACAGCCTTATTCCAAGATGGATTACATGCGGGGTTTATTTTTTCAAAATACACTCAAACTCAGATACATCCTGTTTTTACTGAAAACCTGTGGTAAATTCAGTTGATGACACCTGTCTCTATAAAGTCCCATAGTTGAGAGTACCTGTCAGAGCACAAACTAAGCCTTGAATTCCAAGGAATTGCCTGTAGACCTTCGAACCAGGAGTGTTTAGAGGCATAGAGCTGGTGAATGGTACAGAAACATTTCTGCAGCATTGAAGGTCCCAATGAGCACAGTGGGCTCCATCATCCGTAAATGGAGGAAGTCTGAAATAACCTTTTGTATGAAAGTCACGGATGTACAAAAACATTGTGTACGGCAGGTTTCACATTCACAGTCAGATAAACTAAAAGTGACTTGAATGTGAGTGTGTGTTCCCCCGTGCCCCCATGTTTTTGTCAGTTAGGGACACCTAGAGGTGATGCATTGGAATTAATATTAAGATCTTTCACACACCTATTGTATGTAGTAAGTCAAATAATTTGCAGAATGTTTCACTGTGGGGATGGTGTTTTGGGGGTGATGAGATGTGTTGGTTTTTGCGCCAGATGTAGCGTTTTCCTCTGTGGCGGAAAAGTTAAAATCTGGTCTCATCTAACCCAAGCAACTTCCGCCATACATTTGAGGAGTCTCCCAAATGCCTTTTGGCAAACTCAAAACGGTCCTACCTATTTTTGTCTTTAAGTAAAGGCTTTTTTCCATAAAGCCCAGCTTATACTTCTCTTCAAGTTTGACCCTGACTTCCTTGGTCTTCATGGTGTTTTTTGGTTAGTGGTGCCTCTTGTTTAATGGCCAGTTTTAGCCTAGTGGTTGGGGTACAGGACTAGTAATCCAAAGGTCACTGGTTTAAAACTCACCACTGCTAGGTTGCTGCTGTTGGGCCCTTGAGCAAGGCCCTTAACCCTCATTGATCAGAATGCTGAAAATGTAAATGTGAAATGTAATTGTGTTCCAGCCTCTGGGGCCTTTCAGAAAAGGTGTGTATATACTGACAGAACATCTGACACTTAGATTGCACTCAGGTGGACTAAATTTCACTAAGCATGTGACTTCTGAATGTAATTGGTTGCACCAGAACTTTTTAAGGGCTTCATAGCAATGGAGGTGAATACATATGCACTTCTCATTTAACTTCACCAACTTAGACTATTTTGTGCAGCTGCATCACATACAATTCAGATAATAAAAAAAAACATTACACCATGGAACCCTACCATGGTTTCCGTATGTTATTTCCACATACCGAAAGTAACAAAACCTGCCTGCCTTCAATGTCTGCTATCTTGTTTTTGTTAACCAGAAGGTTTTTGGTACTGGTTGTGTGCCTTTGTTCCTGACCTTCTCCTAAGCTAAACAATAGACCCATTCTTAGACCCATCAATAAAAAAAAAACTGGTAGAGAATATTTCATGAATCAAAAATCTATTCAAATTTTAAAAATCAAAAACAATTTTTAATATCTGTTTAAAAAATCATGAGTAATTTATGTTGTATGAAGCGTTACTTTAACGTCCTACACCCAACAGGAATTTTTGGATATTGGTCTGAATTTCTCATGTTCGACTCTTTCCCAAGAGCTCCAAAACACTGGAGGCTACGCACTCTAAGCGGCCAGGCAGAAGACCATAAACAGAGGATGTATGGAGGAAGGTGCTCTGGTCAGTGAAACATGGTGGCAGCATCATGCTGTGGGGATGTTTTTCAGCAGCTGGGACATGGAAATATGGATGGTTCTAAATACAGGGATATTCTTGATCAAAACCTGTTTCATTATGTCAGTGATTTGAGATTGGAATGGAGGTTCACCTTCCCACAGGACAATGAACCAAAACATATTGCTAAAGCAACACTCGAGTGGTTTAAGGGGAAACATAAATGTATTGGAATGGCCTAGTCAATGCCCAGACTTTAATCCAATTGAGAATCTGTAGTCAGACTTGAAGATTGTTGTTCACCTGTGAAAACCATTTAACTTGAAGGAGCTGGAGCAGTTATGCCTTGAGGAATGAGCAAAAATCCCAGTGGCAGATGTGACAAGCTCATAGAGACTTATCCAAAGCGACTTGCAGCTGTAATTGCCACAAAAGATGGCTCTATAAAGTACTGATTTTAGGGGGTGAATAGTTATGCACACTAGGTGCTGGCTTATCTTTTGATGCAAACTTATGTGCACTAAACCCTGCTCTGGGTGGATTTCTTTTGTATATTCCCACATGATGGGTCTTACTATATATTACGGAAATAGGATGGTGAATGGCGGTACCTCCAAACGCTTGTTTTTAAGACTTTTAAATTGGGTGCTACCATTTCATTAGCATCTGAGGGGAGGACCCAAACATTGCAAGAGACAGAACACGTTTTGAGATAATCTGTTAGCATTACATTATTAAAACCTAACTTGTATGAAAACATGACTATATTTTTCTGTATTGGGAATCGGTTGGTCTTAGAGCCGATTACTGTTGAACTCTTCATCTTAAAACACTCACCCTTCTTAAACGCGGAGAGAGAGAGTTGTAACTGACATGAGAACATTCGGAAAATGAGCAGCATTTCTATAAGAACAAACGTGTTTGTGTTTCTGCTTTAAAACATAAGCCCCATGAAAGTACCAGATTTAATCAAAATAAACAAAAGAGTGAATGCAACCATGCCGTAATTGTTGCACTTTTTGGTTGGTACATTTTACCCTATTTTTTTTGTTTCTAATGCATTTTTGAATACATGATATGTTATACACAAATTCATTTATGGTAATTGTTCAAAATAATTTTTGGTTAACTACTGTTAAATATTTCTTGTTGTGAATTTGTATACTTTTGTTACTTTTTTGTACTGTTTGAACAAGGTCAAGATAGTAAAATGTAAATGATTGTTCATCATTGATAGTAATATATTATTCTGTAGTGAAATTACTTTTGACTAGTCAAAAATACAGTTCTGGATATGTTTAACTTTTGCCTAGTAATTACTCGATTTCAAGATATCTGCAATTAATTTTTGCTAGTCGTGCATTTAAGATGTCTGTAATTGGGAGTATGACTAATCAGAACAAAAAGCAAGGTATCTGGAATTGGAACAATGACTAGTCATAATGGAATTGTAGATATCTGAAATGTATGTTTAGATAATCAGAAATCAATGCAGATATCCTGAACTGGAGCCTCAATTCAACTTAATGGTAAATCTTACGTCATAATGCATAGTCAAAATATTATTAGAGATATCTTAATTAGGTCTAGTCATAAATTAATTGCAGATATCTGTAATTGAAGTGGGGTTAAGACCTTTTATTATTAAAACGGCTTGCCATAGCATAAATGAATCCACCCTGCACAAATAGACTGTTCCAAACATATAATCACAGTTACGTATAGGATAAGTAATTAATATGCAGCCAAGTAACAACCAACGTATAAACCACATAACCACAACATAGAGCCTACATCCATAAGGGGTGAGAATGTTGATGTCAACCAATAGCTTGGAGGCCGTGCTAACACGAGCATTTTTGTCCCTGCTATTGCTTGACATCAACATTACCACCCCTTGTGGACGTAGGGACTAAGTTGTGGTAATGTGGGTTCTATACATCGGTTATGACTAGACCTAATTAAGATATCTCTAATTATATTTTGACTAGGAAAAATTTACCATTATGTTGAATGGAGGCTCCAGTTCAGGATATCTGCATTGATTTGTGTAATGTACATTTCAGATATCTACAATTCCATTATGACTAGCCATTATTCCAATTACAGATATCTCTCTTTTTCCTTCTGATTAGTCATAACTCCAGTTACATATATCTTCAATGCCCGACTAGTGAAAATTTAATTGCTGATATCTTGAAGTAAAAGATATCCAGAACTGTATTTTTGACTAGTCAAAAGTAATTTCACACATGACTCTTCATTCCTTTTTTTTCAGGCAGTAGAGGTGGCTAGAGAAGAGTATATTACTATCAATGATGAACAATCATTTACATTTTACTACCATGACCTTATTCAAAAAGTACAAAAAAAGAATCAAAAGTACACAAAATCGTTTTAAATAATTACCAAAAATGAATTTGTTTCATATGCAAAATGCATTAAAACAATTAGAAACAAAAAATGTAGCAGATAGGGCAAGTTTGCATTCACTCTTGTTTTTTTTTTTTACATTTAAAATGTATTTGGTTTTTTTTGTATTTTTACATTTATTTATTTTTCGTAAATGTTTATTACGTGGGCTGTACTAACCTCATTCTAAAGGAGGATTGGTCGGTTTGGTGAACTAGATAGAAACAATCGAACATCTTTATCTCGTCATGTCCTGCGGATATCTTTTGATTACCTTTGCAATGGCTTCAAGTGTACGTCCAAAGTTCGCCTCCTCTGTCTCTGACAGAATGGGAAGTTGGCGGGCGACTTCTTGAAGACAAGTCAAAGTCTACATCCGTTGTTCATCCTACCTACATTCGTCTACATCTTACCTACATTCGTCTACATCCTACCTTTATAAAATGTATTCCCTTACTAAATATTTAAGTTTTATCGATCCATTTTTATTTGAAATACACAACAGACTATATGTGTCTTACTATAAATAGGAGTAGCACATTCGGATGGGTCTGTATCTTATTATACGTAGAGGTAGGATATCGATGGGTCTGTATATTACTATGATGTAATGGTAGCGCATTCTGATGGGTCTGTATGTTCTAAATCTGGCAGAAGATGCGGATCGGGTAGTCACACGGGGCACGTAAATTGCATTCTCAAAACCGTTCTGTCCCACAGCGCCATCTTTGTTGAAAACCTTTGTAGCTTTACCCGGAAGTTCCGTTTGACTTGACACGCGTCGAAAACCAAAAGGGCCTTTATAGTGAGCAGAGCTCGAATCGTTGTTTTTTATTAATCAAAGGAGTAAACTGGTCTTCATGGCTAAGAAATATCCGCCACCCATTTTAAACTTGCCAACTCAAGAATCAACGCTTAGACCTCCAACTTTCCCGAAGACCCCTCAGCAACAATCGGACAAGTTTCGGGCAACCAGAGACTGGAGCTGGGTTCAGCATGCACCAACCGCTTCATTTAATCCGATCGCCACCACGACATTCGCTTGGTACTGGGGTCAGGGATACCAGCAACATCGGTTTCCAGGTTAGCTCGTTAGCGCGTTGGTTTTTTGTGTGTTGCAGTTATTTTATGTATCTGAAGTTGGTAGGTTTCCTTTATTGTCCCGTAAAACTCATTTCCTAAACATAGGATTCGTTTATGGGAGTAAATCTGATTTTGAAATTTAAAAGCGTTTGAATTTCCAGTACTTTTTTTTTTTTTTGCATTGAAATTTGATTCAGAATTTTGTTTGCCTCACAATTATACGCATTACATTTTACATCGACTCATGCACGCTCATGCATAAGTTACCAGAATTCAAAATCAAAAATTAAAGTGTAAAAATGAAAACTATATTTTTGGATGCTTTAATTTAACACGATAAATTGGATCACAAAATACAACGTCAAAAGTTCAGAATAAACATCCGGGACAAGCAGGATGAGCAATCGACCCTGTATCCGATTGAACCAGAGATCACGTGACCAGTGTTGCAAATTTACGGTCATTAAATTTATTGTTTAGTGAACCCTTAGCAACTTTTTTTTCCCCCGAAAAGCGTTGGTTCAAAGGAATTAATGGCGAATTAGCGTTGATTTAAGATCCCTCTGCTATCTGGATACTTAATAGTTACTGGATATTTACAAAAATTCATGATAACACTCCATATAACATCGTTATTTGCTTTGAGAACGATCCGATTCTACTGAACAACACTTTAAAATGAAAACAAATCACACGTGAGAAAATTGTATTTATACGTTCAGTTCTTATCGGCTGTAATTCCCCCATTTCGCTTTATTCATAATGAAACCTGTCAAGATTCTAATCCGTAAACACTTTCAGTATTGCTTTCCTCCTACAGAGACAGGAGAGTGCAGTAATTGAGCAGTGCCGCTAGTATTAAACTGTATTTTTTTTGTTAAATCTGATTCTTTCATTGCGCATATGCTTTGAAGCAGAAATGAACACAGGCACATTACGGCACGAAAAAAAAGATTTTTCTGAAACGTATTGTAATGTACGGAGCCCCTAAGGTGACATCGAGTAAAACTAGTGCGTGGCCACGCTTTATCAGCGCGTGGGAACACGTTCTTAATGCGTGGCCACGACTTATAAAGGCATGGGAACGAGATAATTAAGATCTAGACAGAAAATAATAACGCTTGCTTTTCTGACCGTGGTGAAGATTTATATTCGCCTGACATTCAACTTTCTTTTGCCTCGTTCTTGGCTTATAAACATCAGAAAATTTAAACACCTGAACGAATTGACACTGCTGTCTTTCTTGACAAGGACTCCTGTAAATTAGTAGATTATTTCCTGGTTAAAAAAAGGTAAATAAATTTCTCAGATTGTATAATTATATAAATGTTATGTAAGTCACTTTGGATAGAGGCATCTGCTAAATGCTGAAAATGTTAATTACTTTATCTTTACAGGTCCTCAGCATTATCAGTCTCAGAGACCAGGTCATGTGCAAAACCAATGGAATAAAAAAGTAATGTATAATTTATTACTAATTATTTATATAAATGTATATTTATAAATATAAGTAAAGTACATTTATTTGCATAGTGCTTTTTAAAATGGACATGGTCAAAAATCAGTTTTACAGAGTTAGGACCACCAGACTAAAATACCCTGTTGAGCAACCTGAGGGTGACTGTGGCAAGGAAAAACTCCTTAGAAATACAGGAAGAAACCTGAGAGGAACCAGACTCGACAGGGGCCCATCCTGCTTGGGTGGACTGGAGGATATTTTAAATAAACAGAATTTATACAGCTCATGCAAACAATACAATACAATACATACAAACAAAAATTAAACCAAAAGGTATAACTATTATAAACTTTAGGGATGTGCAGACTCAAGAGGTGAACATGTTTCCATCAGAACTTTCACCTCAGAGTAAAACAACAGATGATGTAGTTGAAAAGGGAAATCATTAACAGCAAACAATTTATCGAGAGTAGCATTCAACTCTGGCAACTCTGTGATTCAATAATTTAACTTTGTGATTTAAAGTGCATACCAGTTTGATTAAACCTAATTTTAGCGGTGTCTTGTTTTCTCCAGAAACAAAATTCTGAACAAGAGTTCAGTCATTTTTGTGACACTTGTGACAGAGGATTTAAAACAAAAGCAAAGTATGATGAGCATGTTGCCCAGCATGTAAAGGTAACTTATGTCTTTCTCTCTGTCTATCTATATAATGATGTAACTAACATACTTATACTTATTTAGTGTTCTGTTGAGGACTGTAAATACACGGCACATGAAAAGCTTGTCAGAATCCACTGGAAAAATGTGAGTGTTTTATTTGTACATACTATTACACAAATCTGTGGTCAACATTATTAAATGTTTTTAATACTGCGCAGATATGTATGAACTATATTAAAATATATTTAATAAATACAAGACAAACAAAAATCTTAGCAGGAAAAAGATACAGATTTGAAAAACAAGTTCTTCCCACTTTGTATTATTTGTTCCATTTGAAACAATGGACAAAATAACACTGGTGATATAACCCCATTTCTAGAAAATTTGGAACATTTTGTAAAAAAATCAATGTGCTTTGTATAGTTTCTTAAATCTTTGTTTATAATTAATAGTACATGGATTTTTGTTCAACAGCTTTATAGATTTA
>JAYDZG010459271.1:0-13349 GCA_034509265.1 Microcambeva bendego | reverse complement strand
TGACTCCAGCTGCAGTCCACTCTTTGTGAATCTCCCCCACATTTTTTAATGGGTTTTGTTTCACAATCCTCTCCAGGGTGCAGTTATCCCTATTGCTTGTACACTTTTTTCTTCCACATATTTTCCTTCCCTTCACCTCTATTAATGTGCTTGGACACAGAGCTCTGTGAACAGCCAGTCTCTTTACCAATGACCCTTTGTGTCTTGCCCTACTTGTACAAGGTATCAGTTTGGACAGGTCATCTTTTGGATGACCCATGATTGTGTACCATACAGAACTAGATTGAGAGACCATTTAATGGCCTTTGCTGGTGTTTTGAGTTAATTAGCTGATTAGAGTGTGGCACTAGATGTCTTTAATATTGAATCTTTTCTCAATATTCTAATTTTCTGAGGTACTATTTTGAGATTTTCATTAGTTATTAATTAGAATCATCAAAATTATAAGAAATAGACCTTTGAAATATACCAGTCTGTGTGTAATGAATTAATATAATATACAAGTTTCATTTTTTAATGGAATTACTGAGATAAATCAACTTTTTTATAGTATTCTAATTTTATGACCAGCACCTGTAGAGTGCAAATAAGAGAGGTCCCAATACTGAATCATGTGGAACACTGTAATTTACATTTGTAGGATCTGAGCATTTATTATTACCATAGACAAATTTAGAGTGGTTAGTTAAATAAGATAAAAGAACCATGAAAGAGCAATTTAACACTTACTGCTTTTACTAGTCTTTTAACACATCTGGACATTTTCACAGCATTTTTTAAAAATAATTTAAAAAATATATTTCAATCTCAAAATGACCAAAAATCAGCTGCAGAGAAAGCACAGTGGTAAGAAAACAAAAAAATATTGTATATGGTAGAGCACACGTACTGCACTGAAATGTGATGTGTGTGTTTTATGCACAGTATGGCACAGCACTACTGTGTATTGTTGTTTACTATAGTTTTTTTTCAGAAATGTATGTTCTATTATTTAGGAATTATATATTTTTTAATCTTTAACAAAAAATAACTTTCTGTAGGTTTGAGGCTGCCACGCTAACAATAAAGTTCGTGAGAATCCGGGGGAACTACAGTCAAAATGTCCTGAACTCAATATTTATTTTATTTAGTAACCATTATTTAAACAGGAATACCTGAGATTAAGATTTTTTTTTCAAGAGAGTCCTTGCAGCAGAGAGAGAGAACACACTAAAAAGTTAGGAATCATATAAATTAATCATATAAATTAAAACATTTACAAAAAGATGCTTTATGCACATAAAGTCTTAGTTTTGACATTCAAATTAAAATCATTTTGTACTTTTTCCAGCCGGATGGAGCAGTAAAATGTTTGTATGTATAGTTAATAAAATTAAATGGGAGATAAGATAAAAGTAATCCCAAAATTGCCTTATACACAGAAATATAAACTTTAAGGTCTCACGATGGACAGAATCCAACAAATAAAATACCGGGGAAGATCCATGCATAAAAATGACATCACCAAAATCTAGGATGGACAAAAATGTAGCAGCGACAACACGTTTTCTAGCTTCAAAAGAAATTATTTTTTTTTATTAATTAAAATAAAAACCCAGCTTTATTTAAAAAAAAATCAGTAACTTATGGATATGTGGAGCAAATGACAGAACACATAATTTATACTACTTTAATCTGAGTGTCTTGAGATGAAACAATGGGTGGAAGAACCTTTAATTCAGACATCTTTATAAAATAACATTAGTTTTGATTTTTCAGCATTCAACACCAGTTTTAAACCACACAGGTTGAATTGACTCAACTGCCTGAAGCTTGTCAGAGCATAAAAATAAATTTGGCATGCGGTACATTTTTATCCAGAATAACAAGTAATTAAAGTAATTTTCAAACCATTTCATTGCTTGCTGAGAAATTCCAAATTCATTTGTAATATAATTGTATGGTTAACTGTATTAAAAGCTTTTGACAAATCAATAAAAACAGTTGCACAGTGTAGCTTTTTTACCTTAAAAACAATAAAATCATTTAATACTTAAAGTTGCTGTAGTAGTTCTGTGCATTATTCTAAAACTTGATTGTAAGTTATTTAAGATGTTATTGTTTTTTTTTTTTAATCTTTTTAGAACCTTGGCTAATACCAAAAAAATAGAGATCTATAATTATGCAAATGCATTGGGTCACCACCTTTGGAAAGAGGAAGTACATATGCAGACTTCTATATCAAAGGAATTTCACCAGAGCTCAGGGAGAGTTTCAAAATATATGTTTAAAGAGTGCTACGTGGAGAGAAAAGGGGAAAAATATTTTATTAATAAACTAACCAAATAAACTTAAAAACCCGGACCAAAAGGGCACCGGGAACCGTTATATAATGATATAGTCGCTGGCGTTCTGAGACGACGCTCTCCTTGTGCGCACGGCCACATTACCTCCAAGTCTTCGAACTTGTACTCTGGCTGACCTCTCTGAACTAGCCCAGTCTTTACCATCTGTCCCTAAAAACATAGGCGGCGACGGCAGCGTAGAAATCGCGAGGAGGATGCCGAGTCATGCACATTACTCGAACGTCGGGTAGAACACATTAACGCACGATAAGCGTAGCAATAACGATGGCGCGACCCTGCACACTGGCACAGAACGGCTTATAAAGACCGTAGCCAGCTGAGGGTCATTGCGCCTAATTAGCACCGATTGGAGCTGCTGAGAGGCGCGGTTGATAAAAGGTGGTGGCTATGCCGTGCTCGACCCCAAAGGGAAGTGGCAGTAGCCGAACTCGTTACAAAGAGGGCTAATTTTAAGTAAAAAGTATCCAGTTTATCAGGACCTGCAGCTTTTCTGGAATATAAATCTCTAACAGGAACTGTTCAATGATTAAAATTAAAAGATTGTGCCACTAATAATTGACTTTTAGGACAAACAGAACATTTTTGAAGCCATAAAATGGCTGTTTAAACAATCAAGAATCTCAGACCTATTAGATATCCCTAGATAATTCTTCGTGATACAAGCTGGTAGCTCTGAATGACTTCTTGTCTCCTTTTATAGACTTTATTGTCTTTAAGGGTGTCATTTAGGTAATTTTATGTTTCAATAAAAAAAATCTGAGCTTTTGCATTCCTTATAGCCACTGTTGTAACGCTGTTGTGAAGCTTCCTGAAATGTGCCAGCTACAACCTGTTTTTTGTGCTTTGGTCCAAGCCATATTGCATTCATGAAGTAAATTTGAAAGCTCAGTGTTGTTACAAGTTTTTTAAAGGAGCATGCTTATTAAGTATTTGAGAAAAGTGTTATGAACAAAGTTACAAGTGAGTTCATCAGGAATTGCATAAATTCTATAGAAATTAATAGAAAATAATACAAGTTTTATATTCTTATCTTATTCAAAAAAAATATTTATGTCTGGTTTCATGATAACACATGATTTTGCTTTAGGAAACTTGATGTTTCTCACTGTGGCAATGACACAGTAATCACTGATGTCATTTGGAAACACAGGGGCAGTTTTTCATTTTTAATATAATAATCAAATATTGATGCCTTTTCAGGAATCTTGGAATTATTTCTGTTAGGTCTCTGCTGAAATAGATTCAAAGCATCACAATCAGCTTTAAATTAATCTGAAACAGGCTGCAGCCAGTTCCAGTTTAAATCACCCATAATTATTAGAACCATTGCATTGTATCAAAGTGGAGAGAGCTTCACTAGTAACACAACAGAGTTTTATAGAATCCAACTAAAGTGATATGTTTGTTATCAGGTTGTATCACAAACTGAGCTTAAATACAATGTTAAATTATCAAATAAAATTTATTATTATTATATATATTATATATATATTATATATTTATTATAAGATTTATTTATTTTACATATTTATGTAATCTTTTCTAATTTTTCAAATGTACTAAGCCATTTAAGTAAATCTAAGGTCTTTGTCTTGTCGGGTTCCTTTCAATGTTTCTTCCTTGTATTTTTTTTCCTTGCCACTTTTGGACTTCTGTCGTTCTTTAGGGATGTGTGGTCCTGGTATCTTTAAATTTGCTTTAAAACAATGTCAGTTCTAAAATAGCACTTTAAATGCACTTTGACTATAAAAAACATACTAAACTGGACCAACATGAGTTTTCAAATGATTTCTTTACCAGAGGGTCACGAAAAACAATTACCAAACAATGACCACTTTTAGTAGCACTTTTATCACACAACATGCTTACAACAAGCAGCACATTAATGCCCTGTCAAAGGTCCTAACTGATGTAATTTTATTTCCTTATATGCAGAATTAAACCTAGGTCCTCATTTAAGTAACAGCAGTGCTCTCTTGTGCAAATTATTTTAATCCAAATGTACATTTCCGAACAACAGCTATGTTAAGGAACTACAGTTGCCACATTTGTTCTGTTAAAGTTAAGTTCAACACATCCTACCATGTTAGTACCATGTCAGAATCAAACCAAATAATGTATGCCCATGGTGATATATATTCATATTCTTTATTTATAAATGAAGTAGATGTGGATGAAAGAAGTACAAAGAGCTAGATATTTTTTAAAAAGTGGTCTGTGGTAGGTGTAGATCATAAAACGGCCAAAGAACAAACATATGAGTTTTGTAGTGATTAATTGTATTGTCATGAATAATTTCTGCTTGGTCTGGTTTTGTTTAGAATTATTGGATGCATGGATTGAGCACACCCGAGTCAGAGCACAAATCCATCACACACACACACACACACTACTCACAAGAACACATAAACAGAGAGAGAGAGAGAGAGAGAGAGAGAGACTTCTCGTCTTTTTATGCTCATCCAGTGCTAATGCTAAGTGCGGTTGCCATGACACCAGTGTCAGCAGTCATTGCCATTATTTGAGGAATTACTAAAAAGAGGACATGCACACAGAGATATTTTCCTTTTCATACAAAGCAGTATACCGATAGGATGCCACAAGTTGCACAGGATGTTGAACTCTCCCTGTCTCCACATATGTGCATAATGGGTAACTGAAGTCTAAGCTGAATACTCTTGATCTTTTGATTCCTCAAGTATCAAGAACTGTCATTCATTACTGGCCCAGCATGTTCTAATTTGGGATTGGACATATCTGTTCATGTTTTCCTGTTTGTTTTCTGACTCATTGCTGCAAAAAAAAAAAAAACAACTCGAGAGATTTCAGAAATAACTCAGAAATCACTGTAGTTCGAATTATGAGAACAGTATAGTGCTTCAGTATATGACCAATGAGACTGCTTCTTCTAAGATATGAAGTTACTATTTATTTCTTATTTCAATCTATTCTAGACGGAAATGTAAATTGTTCAGCCCTAAATCAGAAAGAAGTTGAGACAGTATAAAAATGCAAATAAAACAAACAAAAAAAGTTTTCCTTACATATACTTTGACTTTTATTTGAGTGCAGACAGTTTAAACATATTTTTATGTTTTGTCTGCTTATCTTGTGATTCCAATCTGATGATGTCAAGATGGGATTGTAATCATGGTTTTTTACAAACACAACATACAGGAAAGGCTATCTTTGACAAGCAAAGAGGGCCAGATCTCCTGTTTGTTATCGTGTGAGAAGATTACTGAAATGTGAACCTCAAAGAAATATTTGAATGAATTTGCATATTTCCCTCTTTACAGTGCATTAAATAATTAAATGATTTAATGAATCAGGAGTTTTAGTGTGTGAACACTGATTTTCAATCCCTCAAATGGCACTGCATCAAGTACCATTACTCAACAAGGGATTAATTTAACAAACATTTGTCAGGCACTACAATACATAGTTACATGCACAAATGGCACTTAAAAAAAGAGGGTATAATAAGTACTGAACTGAACTGACCTCTGTCCTGACTTCAGTCCCCAACAAAGAATATGTGGAGAATTTTGAAAAAAGGTGACTTTTATGACCCTGTACTGTTGCACATCTTAAGACAAAATAAAAGCTGAAACACCAGATCCCTTGTTATCGTTGGTGCAACAACATCTTTGTAATGTTGTCATTTCCTTTCACCACACTT
Organism: Microcambeva bendego; assembly: GCA_034509265.1. Lineage (NCBI taxonomy): Eukaryota > Metazoa > Chordata > Actinopteri > Siluriformes > Trichomycteridae > Microcambeva > Microcambeva bendego. The sequence goes on along the minus strand of JAYDZG010459271.1, from coordinate 7,322 downwards.
AAAAGTGGTAAATGATGTAATGTCCCAACCTTTTGATTGTCTTGTATTCCTGAAATGCAGGGACTAATGATTTTAATAAATGAAATAAAGTTGAGCAGACAAAATATGATACATCAGATTAAAACGGTCTGTAATAACATAGAAGTTGAACTAAATTTGAGAAAGTAAATGTTTTATTATTTGCATGTCCCAACTGTCAGATTTTTTTGTGTGCTTTTTGTTTCATAAACAAATAGAAAAATGTTTAGGCTTTGGTTAAAATGTTAAATTGCAGCTTTTAAATTACAATAATGCATTTGATTTCCTTTCTTGCCAATTCTTTATCTAATATTTTACTTTATTGGCTGACATGCAGACCATTGGTGGACTGAAATGATATCTCTGAGGGTTGCTGCACGTTAGACTCATGTTTCAGATTGTAACCTCTCACCTTGCTAATTTTAGGAATGATAATCCTGTCTGGCTCTCACAATCTATACTCTTTATCTGTCTCTGTTGGTTGGTTTTAAATAATCTAAAAAAAGATTCAGCTGGTTCAAGTTTATTATCATCCCTCTGAAGTTACAGCTAAAGAGTCTCTGTGTTCAGGGCATGACTTTGCTTTCAGGGGGCTTTGTTCTCAACCCCTAAAGACCAGGTATCAGATTACACATGTCCATACTTGCTTATATGCAATATATAGAGTATTTAAATAGTGTGTGATGGTATGTGAATGAGTGCTACAGCACAATGGCTTTCCTAAACCTAGTTTCAGCAAGTTTCCTAAACCTATTGTTTAACGTAAGAACAACAGTTCTAAATTGACAACTTGATTGTCATAGCAATTTAGCGATTTAGATGTCTTTATCTAAAAAAAATCATGAGAACAGACAAGTTGCACAGATGGTAGAGTGTGAGGTCCCATTTCCTACTGTGAAGAATTTTGCACCTTTCCTGTGTCTAAATTTTTTCAGTTGCTTTGGTTTCCTCCATTGCAGTCCTATCACCTGGCCTGCTTCCATTAGTGATTACAAGTGGACCTGGCATTTCCACACCATATCTTCACAATCAACTTGCTGTGCTATTCTTATTGAGAAGTGCTTAAGATGGTTTACAACAGATTTACCAGCAATTATATATTTGAGTTTTCACTTTTATTGTACAAGCTTTACTTTCGGCTTTAATATGATATTACCTTACTTTGTCAAAAGCAGTAAGAGAGAAAAATGTTAATTTACACTAAAAATATTAAAATGTAATCCAAGACAACATAGTACTGAGAGTTCGAAACTTGGTGTTGCAGGTTGGCTGGGTGCCACTCTAGCAACTAGGATGCACAAAACAGTGCATTATAGGGCCAATCCAAAGCCCGGATAAATAGGAGGATTGTGTAAGAAAGGGCATCCGGCATAAAATATGCCAAAAAATGAGGTGACACCTAAAGGTGGTGACAACTAAAAGCCAACAAAATTATTTTTCTCTTCATAATCCAGTCTTTCCAATCCATTTTTTATGTTATTACGGTGCTGTAAATTATTGGTGGTTTTAAAACATTTAACCTGCTCTGCATTTTTTCCATGCTTATGTATTTAAAATCTTTTTAAATGTTTAAATGTTTTAACAGCCTATTTGCATAACCTTACCATGATACTTGTGTTTAACAAATTAAGTGTTTTTTTTACTGCAATTACCTGTTTGTATAAACCTAATAACAGTTATGCATATGACAGTATTGTATCTTTAATAATTACAGTCAAGCCATTAAACTATATGGACAAGTACGTTGATAAAACTCTTAATGATTAAGCTTAAATTTCACACGTATATAACATGTATATAAAAATTGTGGCCTTCAAAGCAAGACTGAAAGAGAGAATTCAGTTGCGGGTTATTGACGTGACTTAATTTGCTGCTACCCTGTCGTACTATTATCACTTTACAGTTTGATCTGTCCGTCCTTCCGTCTTGCCCCAGTAATGTGGTCTTTTTGTTATCTGGTTAGTTTAATTCCTTTACTGTGTTATAAGCCACTTAGCTAAGAAGCATTAGTTCATTTTCTCTTTAGTTTATTCCTTGTTGGTTTAGAATTGCTTATGTGTTTAGATTAATATATGCATGGTTTGTGTTTAGTTTTGTTACCTTTTTTGTTTGCCCTGTTTTTTGTTACTATATTTAAATAAATCCTTTGTTAAGCATCTCTATGTGTGTGTCCATCCCTGCCTGTTCATCTTAGCCCACCAAATGTTACACCCACAAACACACTCAATACTCTCTGTGGAATTACCTATACCTGTCCTCTTTTCTATTTCCATTTCAGGTTTTACTTCAACCTAATGAAAAAAACTTACATATGGTTCTAATGGAGCTTCATTTGTGTCTTCATGTTTCACCAACAGCTGAGCCTGGGAGAGTTACAGAGGGTCCTACAAACACAAAGCCCCTCTTCCATCCCCTAACAAGTACAAACTCAATCTCAGGAGACACCCAAATCCAGTTTTTTTTTCTCTAAAACCCATCAAAAGGGAAAGCACCTTGAAGCACTAGTTGAAACCCAGCACTTGTAAGAATTAAAGTGAACAGAAGTGCCCCTTAACTAATGTGGAACGCAATACTGTGGCATAAAGCCACAAATAAAAACATGGGTAAAACTGTGATGACTCGACAACAGAGTCAGAGCATCTCCATACCTAGCTCGTGTGGGTTTTTTGCTTATTATCCATTAAAAGTGGTCCAAAGAAGGAAGAGTAGTAAAACATTAATCAGGTTCATAGGCGGCCAAGGCTCATTGAGGAACGATGGTGGGGTCATGTGATCTGAACCCAAAAGACGAGCAACTGTTCAAATTGCTTAAGAAGTTAATGCTGGTTCTTATTGAACATGGCCAGAATACACAGTGAATCACAGTTGCAAGGCTGTTTTGGTAGCAAAGGGGACCAGCATGACATTAAGAAGGTGGGCATAATTTTATCCCTGGTTTCTGTAAGTGGGAACATTATTATTGCTGAATAAAAATAAAAATAAAATGAAAGAATCCTCAGTTTGGGAAAATTCAGATCAATTTAAGTTTGTATACTTTAATTAATTACCTTAATTGTTTCTTAGCAAGGAAGAATCCACAGATCCTATAAAAAGTGAAGAAATGTGATCTGGTCCAATGAAACACCAATTGAAGTGCCATTGTTATGTTTGAAGGAAACTGGGGGACACTTGGAAGCCTAAGCGCACCATCTCAAGTAAAGCACAGGGGTGGAAGCATCATGTGTTTTGCTGCAGCATGTGTAGTAGTTTATAGAATATAAGGTATTATGAGGAATGACCATTTTGGTTAGAGATATTAAAGAAACATCTCAACAAATCAGAAATGAAGTTAAGTTTTAGACGAAAATGGCTCTTTAAAATGAACAATGACCCCCAAACATATGTCCAAAGTTGTGGGAAATTATGAGAAGCTTGTGAAAGGCTACTCAAACATTTGTCCCAAATTCAAGTTAAAAGCAATACTACCAAATAAGCAATGTTCATGTAAACTGGAAATTTTATAAAATAAATCAAAACTGAAATCAGTTGTGTGTGCATCCTGTATTAAATTGGCAACCTGTCCAGTGTTTTCCCTTCGCTTTGCACAGTAAATCAGACTCACTGCTGCTCTAACCACAATGATGCATTGGTAGACAGACAATGAGTGAATGAACTGAAGGGTTTTGTTTCACCCTGTCAGTTTGTGGAACATTTTTGTGCAAAGAAGTATGTATTTTTATTATTTACTCAAAGAAAAAAAAGGTTTACTTGCATTTATAAAGAATATAGGTCAAATGGAGAGCAGAACAGAACAGATTTTTTTGCTGCCCACTCATGTGTACTTGTATAACAATGAAAACAACAATTCCCAAACACTGGTCACAATAGCTGCACTTGGCTTCATACTGTCTCACTATGGATATACTGATTTTATTATATGAATGCTCTTTATTACTCCCTTACCCCTTGCTTTACAAATCCTTAACCATACTTGAGAAATGAAAAAGAAAATGATACAAAAGTCTGTCTTGGTAGAGGTTTTAAATATTTTATAATGGAATGGTTGGTTCCCCACAATGTTTAATTCATGTATAGAGGGACATCATTGCTACTAATGCATTTGATTCATAGATTATTCTAAGTTTGAACATTTGTATTCAGTCTGCTTGGAATGCAGACTGATTTTTTGAAAAAGGGGGGAATTGTAGCAACTATTAAATTGTTATAATGCAAACAATTTTACACTTTTGCAACCATGTTGTATTTCCGAATTGACATTTCATTGCTAAGGGGTATTATACACTGTTAGTTCATCTCTCAAATTACATATAAACAAAGCAGGTCAATGCAAGCACATATAAAGGAAACAATGGGTGTTTTTCAGGGAAGTACAGTTAAGTGCAGAGCTTAGTGATCTTACCATTTTAGTACTGATGTATTTGTGGTAATTTAATCTGACCATCTTTATTATCAAGAAGTTAGACAACACCAGCATATTGGAAATATAATTCAAGCCCACATTCTTTATACGCAGGGCTCTGTCAAACTGGGTATCATGAGTCAACTATGAAATCAATTAGAGCTTAACCTATCATCATACAAGGTCAACAGTGCAATCGAACAAGGTGGCCGGATTATAAAACTCAAAAAAAAAACAAAAAAGCAAAATGGGATCAAACAAATGGAGAAATCCTCATCAAACAAGAAACAGCTGAGTGCATTGCCATTTTTATTAACACTACATCATTAAAAAGTATACTTTTTATATATAATATATATAAAAATATTATCACTAAACTGGACCACACTTGACAACATCATACTACTATATACAGTTAAAGCAGCCAAACGTATTATTATATCCACTTAAACAGGTTATTTTGAACAATGTGGTTAAAACCATTGTTTACAAAGCGTTTGGAATTTAGTCGTGAAACTGAAGCAATCACTTGCCTATAGTATCACCAGCTCATGCCAAACACAACTGAGCCCATCATAAAAGTGTACATAGTGGACATTTTGGAATTGTTAAACATGACCTAATTTTTTTACTTAACAGGGCTGAAAATGCATAATACTAATATCAACCAAGACCAAAGCATCAACATCAGTGCACAGTGCAATTGCATTCAAAACCAAACTCTACTTAAAACAATGCCATCATTAAACAATAGCATCATCAAATATGTTCCAGTACATTCATAACAAAACAATGCCTTTAAACCTCTACATTATGAACCAATGCCAACATTGTCATATACCAGGTCAAAAAGGGTTATAAAATCTAACTGTCCTTGTTGCCTAAAAAGAACATAAAATGACTTATAGAATTGTAAAACTCAGCCAACTACATGCCCAACTGACTAGTGTCAGCAAGCAGATAAAAGGGCTTGAACTCATCATTCAACTGAGCCAAGTGCTTGAAGTGGTCAATTACAGAATCAAATTGTTTCAAAGTGAATGAAGTGTAACAAAATTACTAGGGCCAACAACATTACTAAAGCTCTTCTGTCTTACACTTGTTACCTGTATTAATGGTACCTGTTTGACCTTGTTATCTGTATAAAAGACACCTGTCCACAGCCTCAAACAGTCAGACTCCAAACTCAACCATGGCGAAGACCAAAGAGTTGTCGAAGGAGACCAGGAAGAAAATTGTAGACCTGCAACAGGCTGGGAAGAGTGAATATTCAATAGGCAAGCAGGTTGGTGTGAATAAATCAACAATGGGAGCAATTGTAAGAAAATGGAAGACATAGAAGACCATTGATGATCTCCTTCAATCTGGGGCCCCACACGAGATCTCATCCCGTGGGGTCAAAATGATCATTAGAACGATGAGCAAAAATCCCAGAACTACACGGAGGGACCTGATGAATGACCTGCAGAGAGCTGGGACCAAAGTAACAAAGGCTAACATCAGTAACACACTATGCCGAGAGGGACTCAAATCCTGCAGGGCCAGATGTGTCCACCTGCTTAACCCAATTTATGCCCAGGCCCATCGGAATTTTGCCAGAGAGCATATGGATGATCCAGAAGAGGATTGGGAGAATGTCTTGTGATCAGATGAAACAGAAAAATAACTTTTTGCAAAAAAAACCCCTCAACTTGTCATGTTTGGAGGAAGAAGAATGCTGAGATTGAAGATGGAACATGGCTGTGTCTTCCAGCATGACAATGATCCCAAACACTGAGTCAACGTAGGAGTGGCTCTGTAAAAAGCATTTGAAGGTCCTGGAGTGGCCTAGACAGTCTCCAGACCTCAACCCCATAGAAAATTTGTGGAGGGAGTTAAAAGTCTGTGTGGCCCAGCAACAGCCCCAAAACATCACTACTCTAGAGGAGATATGCATGGAGGAATGGGTCAAAATACCAGCTACACTGTGTGCAATCCTGGTAGACTTACAGGAAATGTTTGACCTATGTCATTGCCAACAAAGATTATCTCGCATAGTATTAAGTTGAAATTTTTTTATTGACCAAATAGCAGCATTTAGAGATTGACAAGATATTGGGATGTTCACTATACACAATATTCCCAGATACTATTGGTTTGGTCCAAATCATGAGACCAGAACTCAGAAAGACAACATACTAATCAGTTAGCAGTAAACAGTTAGAAATTCACAGATGTCTCAGTGCATTCTTACTCTGATGATCATGAGAGATGATCATGATCTTGGGATATTGGCAAGAAGGTTTATAATTGACTCAGAAATTAAAGTTAAAGCAGTAGTACCAAGTGAACATTTTCAAGACATTTGAAAAGTAGACACTTGAACTCTCATTCAGGGTATCTGGAGGAAAGGGCACAGAAAGGCAACACCAGACCTGTGTACCAGTCAGTTGATGAAGATCACCATAAAATTCCAGCTTCAAAAACAGCTATCCATCAAAAACTCTCATGGGTACTTTGCTCCAATAATCAAAAAGCACATCTGTTCCTCTCTTCTACCATAAACTGATCATCTTCCTGACCAAATGGATCCACTCATAATTTCATTGCTTTGCATTGCAAAGTGCTTGCATTTACCTAAAAATCTCCAGGAACAGGAACTACCAAACACCATATAAAGATTCTTCAATAGCTCTTTTGTTTAACACAATATTTTAGTTAAGATAGATCTGTTTTTTCAGAATCATTCAGGGTTTTTATTTTATACTATAAATGTCTGTGATTTCTTCTACTTCTGATTATACAAATATTAACATTGATTTTCACAGGTTTTCAAATACGTATTTGCAGCAGTATGATTTTTTAATAAATGATTAAAAAATCATACATTGTGATTCCGATTTTTTTAGATTATGTCTCTCACAGT
>JAYDZG010458856.1:0-13352 GCA_034509265.1 Microcambeva bendego | reverse complement strand
CAATCAACCTGGTAGCATGTCTTTGGACTGTGGGAGGAAACCGGAGTACCCACACGGACACGGGGATAACATGCAAACTCCACACAGAAAGGACCAAGATCGCCACACCTGGGGATCGAACCCACGGCCTTCTTGCTGTGAGGCGACGGTGCTACCCACTAAGCCACCGTACCGTAACCTGATTGTAATTATTATATATAGTTGAAATAACCATGATTACAATTGTGGTTAGTACGATGTTTATTTATAGGCATGTTTTAGTAAGTACAGTAGTATATACACATTGATTTGTATGAATAAGATTTCATGAGTGTAAAATAAGATCTCATGAGTGTAAAATAAGATCTCACGAGTGTAAAATAAGATCTCACGAGTGTAAAATAAGAGATTTAATGCCAGTTTTTACAGTTTGGGGGTGGGCACATGGCCCGGTTCTGTCAGTGAATGCTATTGGCTGAAGGCATTTTCACTCCCTGGCAGAATCCTTTGCATTCACGAGCATCACTTATACATAGACTCATTCTAATGACTCCGGTTATTTCTGCGTGTACATAATGCTTTATATTTCAATTCATTACATCTAACACCACATCGGGATCTAAAGCAAATGAAGACTCTCATACTGATGTAGTGCTTTATTAAGAGGAAATTGGAAGACGACGACTGTTGCTCTATAATGATTTAACATCCGACAACCTGACACTGCAGTAATAGATTACTTTTTTATTGTCGTTGGTCTCTCGCGTGCCAAAAAATGCACTTTGTGCGCGAGGAAAACTAACTTGAGCACTTACAGAGCATGGTTTCCATTTTTCACCCATAAATAATCTCTTTACCCAAAAAAATTCTTTCACAGGCTGAAGTCGAGACTGCTGAGCAAATAGTTCTAGATCCTGCTAGATGTCAGGGACACTCCAACTGCTTTTTATCCTCTCATCTAGATTTATCTAGATTTCATTTAGTCTAGGTGTGGTTTGTATAGTTGTAATTTATTCAAATTATTCTCGTGGTTCCTCTCGAGGTTTTTTAGCGGGAGTTTTAAGGTCTGACAAATTCTATGAAGTTGCTTTAAGAGTGTCTGTAGTAAAAAGCGCTATGCAAATGATTTTTACCTGACATGACTTCCTCTTCCAAAATAATGGGCACCGAATTTGGACTAGAAAAGCTTTTGACAAGATTGGCGACGTGAATTTGTGCCAATCAGCCATAAAGGATGTTTTTGGTCTGATTCTGATCATGTACAGTAAAGCTCACACTGATCATTAAGTGAAGCTACTGGAAATCTATAACAAGCGACAAATAAAATAACTAATTTATTTTATAGAACTGATTTGATCCAATAATTATAATAATGGTAATAATAAAAATGCATAACAGAGGAAGGTGACTGTGGAATTATCTCCACACTTTGGCACATTTTGGCACAGATGATACCAAGAGTTTTAACGTCTCAGCTTTAATTTTGTCGCCTTCATCCCTTGAAGATGTCTTAAGTTGTGCAACAGTGCGGGATCGTCGTTGTTGCATTTTAAAATTCTCAGCACCCGTACCCTGTCCTAATACAGCCGTGCCTCTGTGTTGTGTGCAGCAGGTACATTTGCATCATCTTGTTGAAGAATGCTGGACTTCCCTGGAGAAGATGACGTCTGAAGGCTGCAGAAATCTCTTTGACGTCTTGGTGTGCATTTCTGCATTAATGCGGCGCCACAGAAGTGTAAATTACCTTTACCAAGGGCACGGACTCGACCCAATGCCATGACAGAGCCTGGCATAATAAAGCCAGTAAGGTGTAACCATAGCAACAACCATGTAAAAGGTATAATAAAATGTAAAGGTAATTTTAAAGAAAGAAGTAGAGAGTTTTTATTTGAGTAAGTTCCAGAAGAGCAGAGCATTGTTAAAAGCTGGTGAGAAGATATATGGACCGTGATACAGAAATAATGAAGCTGCTGAAGGAAACACGATCGGATCTGCAGGCTGGTTTTATTACCTCCACCCTGATACCTCTCCTCCACCCTAAATCTTCTCATAACAGAGACCCTTCTACCTCTCCTCCACTCTCACAACAGAGACCCCAATACCTCTCCTCCACCTTAAATCTATTCATAACAGAAACACTACTACCTCTCCTCCACCGAAAATCAGTTAATGACTGAAACGCTGATACCTCTCCTCCACCTTAAATATATTTATCACAGAAACCCTGATACCTCTCCTCCACCTTAAATCTTCTCATAAGAGAGACCCTTGTACCTCTCCTCCACCTTAAATCTTCTCAGAACCGACTCTGATACCTCTTCACTCCTTAAATCTATTCATAACAGAAACCCTAATATCTCTCCTCCACCTTAAAACTAAAAATAACAGAAACCTGATACCTCGCCTCCACCATAAATCTTCTCAGAACCGAGACCCTGATACCTCTCCACTCCTTAAATCTATTCATAACAGAAACCCTGATACCTCTTATTTGCCATTTAGTAACACAGTGTGATTGAAACGGCATCCATCCATCCATCCACTGATCCATCCAGCCATCGATCCATCAATCCATTCATCCATCCATCCATCCATCCATAAAACATTAGTAAACAGTTAATCCCACTTCTGCTGCACCCGTCAATCCTCACTCAGATCTCAAACTCACCCCAAAGTTGGAGGCGGCGAACCGGTCAGAGGCGGAGATGTTGGTGCTGGTGGTGGTGGTGTGAGCGAAGTAGGCGTTAATGTTTGCCAGTAGATTGCTCATGACAGCCGGGACACCGGGACACATGTACTTGGAGGAGAGGCAGGAGAAATGTCTGAGGATCCGAGAGAAAAAGAGGAAGTGGTGAGACGTTCTACACAATTATACTTCCACTTACCCCAGAGTGACAAAGACACGATGGCCCTAACAAGAGCTACAAACTCTCACCGCTGAGAGAGTCACTGAACTACACTCTGGTTTCTGTTCTAAAATATTTACATCAAATCCTGATCGCTCTGCTCACACCCACCCGAATCTGGATCAGTGCCGTGGTTTATTATAATCACACCCAGTGCAGAGCATCCCATAAAACATTTAACCCAGTGATTCCAACCAGTGTCTCAAGACCACCCAGGGAGTCGCCACAGGTTCTTATTAAAATATTTAATTGTATTTGTTTTAATAATCATTCATTTAACAATCATTAAATCATAAAAAGGAGCTAAACAGGAGAAAGACATAAAAATAAATGTGAGTGTAACGTAAAATAAGAAAAACATGAGAGAAATGTGAGTGAATCTGAAGAGATGTGAGAGCAAAAATGAGAGAAATGTGAGAGAAACAGGGGGGACGTGAGAGAAACTGAAGAGAAATGTGAGAGAAACTGAAGAGAAATGTGAGAAGCTGAAGAGAAATGTGAGAGAAACATGATAGAAATATGAGAGAAATAAAAGAGAAACTGAGGAGAAATGTGAGAGAAACATGAGAGACGTGAGAGAAGCTGAAGAGAAATGTGAGAGAAATACAAGAGAAACTGAAGAGAAATGTGAGAGAAACATGAGTGACGTGAGAGAAGCTGAAGAGTAATGTGAGAGAAACATGATAGAAATATGAGAGAAATAAAAGAGAAACTGAAGAGAAATGTGAGAGAATTGCAAGACAGAGCAGTTCGAGATGAGCCGACATTCACAGTTTTATTCTGGTGATTTATACGAGGATCAGCTGAGCCTGTAGAAAATGAGGAGCAGGGAAATAAATGAAGGGATGAAGGAGGGAGGCGGTAACCAGGCAACCAGAGGGCAACACCTTGTTTTGGACAGTATTGGTTTCGACTGGAAGAGTTAGACAGTCGGCAGGATAAAGAGAGAGAGAGAGAGAGAGAGAGAGAGAGAGAGAATAAAGAGGAATAAAGCCATTCCCCTGCTCTCTGCCTCTCAGCGGTGTAACAAATCATGCTGTACCAAATGGCTCTTAAAGGAAATTGGGTTTTTTGGGGGGTTCTGGGGTTCTGGATGAGGTCCGAGTGAAGCCACACAGCAGGATGGAGATGCTCATTAGATCTTCTGGATAGGACATCAAAGCTTTGTATACCAGTCATAGTGTGCCATGCATCATGTGGGTGCCCTGTGGGTCTAGCATCAGCCAAAAGTATCTGGAATTCCAGTTGCTCCTGAAGGGGTTTTATGTGCCTGCGGTATAAAATCATGTCCCGGTTCAGGTACTTGACTCATTCAAAGCAGGTTTGTAAGTCGTGAAGGTAGGGGGAGTGGGAATGGGGTGTGAAACTATCTATATAAAACAATAGTTTATAGTTTATATTTTTGAGCAAAATGACCAGTGTTATTTCATTGCATTATAAATCCTATTCTAGAGCTGCACCCTGTTTTAAAAAACTTGTTTTAAAAAACTTGCATTATAAATCCTATTCTAGAGCTGCATCCTGTTTTAAAAAACTCACGATCTGCTTTTATACAGGACGCGATGTAAAACTCGAGTTTTTAATCAAATCCGAGCGAATGATCTTTGCTCTGCTCTGATCTCCTCACACAGTGTCCGGTTTCTACCATTCTCAGTCGTATGATCAGATTTGTGCAGAAAATGTTTAAGGTCTGAAGATGTTCGTTTATGCTCGTGTTTGCTTTACTGCTGATAAATCTAAGATATTTTTAGTGTTTCTCTCCTCCCACAGTGACCTTTACTGTCATACAGAGTCTGATATACTCGCTCATAATAAAGTGCGAGCCAAAACACCTCAGACTGTAAAGTTCAGAACAAAAATTACTGGTGAACACGCTGCTGAGCAAATTCAAATGACTAAACAAAATACTGAACTGAGTACTGATCTGAGAACAGAGCTTAGCACTGATCTGAGTACTGAGAACTGATCTGAGTACTGAGAACTGATCTGAGAACTGATCTGAGTATTGAGAACTGATCTGAGAACTGATCTGAGAACTGATCTGAGAAATAAGAACTGATCTGAGAACTGATGTAAGAGCTGAACTTTTTAATAAATAAGATATATCTATTAATATTGCACTAATGTTAAAAATGTATTAGACATGGTTCACTGAAAATGAGTGCAGATATTAAAGCATATAAATGTTAGTATAGAATGTGCTGATTATACAGATCTCAGATCAGAACTTATTTTTATAGTATTATATTACATTTTTTAAAGCCCTGTAAGAAAGTTTAGCTCAGCTCTCTCTCCTCTCTCTCTAATGTGTCCCCCACCACCTTCCCTCTCTCTCTACACTCATACAGTACTGGACTCTACACGCTGGAGTTAGTTAAAAGTTTCTCTGGACGAAACATTGATTGAAACGTCAGGCTGCTGACCTCTCTGGCCAGTCTCATGTCAGGCAGAATGGGATTTGGGATTGCTGCCGACAGACTGAGAACCGCAGTGCTGCAAAAAAGCTCCGTGTAAAGAAATACAGACGTACTCAGATCAGTTCTTAGATCCTTTACAGATCAGTACTCAGATCAGTACTCTACATACTAGATCAGTTCTACATATAACTAAACATTTATCCTTTATTATAAGTATTTTTAAATGAATACAAATAAACAACATTAGATTGTTATTACTATTGAAATAAACATATACTAACATGTGCTTACCACTCAGCCCTGATGATAAAAGCTTGTTTGGAAACTTCTGGTGAATGACCTGGACGATGGATCCACCAGTGTTCTGAATATTTAATATTAATACTTAAGGGTGCGTCTGTGATCTTTAATTTGTGTAAAGCAGGTTCAGATCGAGCAGATCTTCCATTAGAAATGCCGGCGTCCCAGTGACCCGTGATTATTCCCTGAGAATTTCTGAACATTTGGGACCCTTTAGATGAACGAGTGCTTCACTTTTATCCTTTTACCCACTTCAAACGCCGGCCGAGACGCTCCAGGCAGAACAGCATGCCACTCTTAACCTGAACGAAGCTTAACATGAATTATTGTATTTAGTGAGGGATTTTTTTAGTGGAGAGAACTGGTGGCTTAGTGTGTAGAACTGTCGCCTCACAGCAAGAAGGTCCTGGGTTCTGTGTTGAGCATGTTCTCCCTGTGTCCACGTGGGTTTCCTCTGGGTGCTCTGATTTCCTCCCACAGGCTAAACCCATGTAGTCAGGGTAACTGAAGAAACTGAATTATTCAGTAGGTATGTAACCACTAGGATGCACATACTGGTGCACTGTAATGCCTGTCCGAAGCCAGGATAAATAAGAGGGTTGTGTCAAGAAAGGCATCCAGTGTAAAAACTAAGTCGATGATGACACCTAACGAGAGCAACTAAAAGAAGAAGTAAGCTACACCACACAAACGCCACCACGCTGCCAGTTTCCACATGGAGGAACCCACACTTACGTCATGGCCTGGTAGATGGACTCCACCCCAAAACGCAGGGCAAACTCATCCACGATCTCCTGAGAGACGTCATCAAAGTAAACTTTCCAGGCCTCATCACCTTTCACGGCGGGGATCTTCACTGTACCGGTGTTCTTCACCTCGGTGAGGTAGTGGAAAAGGTTCTGCACAGGTCGGGTCAGAGAAGCACAGGTTAGGTCACTGAGATGTCTTAAAGTATGTGGACATGCTTATGAAATACTGTGTTTGACTTGGAGAGATCTTGGGATTTAAAGGACCTTGGGTTTGGAAGATCTTAAGCTTAAGATGGTCTTTTGCTTGAAATGATCTTAGGTTTGGTTATATCTTGAGTTTGTTGAGATCTTTAGCTTGGTAGGATATTAAGCATGAGAAGATCTTGGTTTTTGGAAAGATCTTTAGCATAGAAGATTGGCCATGTGATTTTTTTACTCAGCAAAAGAACACTGTTCCATTAAGTTTTCACAGTGCAGTTAAATTGGAATGTTTATATGGGCACAGAGGAGTCCTCAGCTGTTGTAATTCCTAATTACTAAGATCTTGATTTCCTTGAAGATACTCCAGAATCCTGAAGATGGAACTCACCTCGTGTAAACACGTGTACTGTCCGTGCGGCGGGGCGACTTTCTCCTCACCCTTCATCTCCACACTGATCTTCAACCTGATCGCTCCAGACACCATCGACTTATCTGTTCTCTTCTCTGTAACCAGAGAGAGAGAGAGAGAGAGAGAGAGAGAGAGATGTGACCCATGTGCTAAGAACAGGACAGGACTCCACTGACACACAGTGAGAAGGCAAAAAAAACAGTGAACTTCTATTTTCATGAAATAATAATAACAATAATAACAATAATAATAATAACAACAACTAACAACAACAACAACAATAACAATAATAATAATAATAACAGCATAATAAATAACAAAATAAATGACATAATAAATAATAACAGTAAATAATAGGTTGAGTGTGTGGATCACAGAAATTAACATTTTAATGTTTATATGGACAAAAGTTCTTTATTATTTCTTTTGTTGTTGATTTGTTGTGTATTCATAACATTCTAGAATTTAGTTTTAGTTTTTTTGTCCAACGTTACAGAAATAGTTTTATTTTTCTATAACAGTGAGTGAGATCTGTACCGAGGTTGTACCACACGTCCATCTCTCCGCTCAGCATCCGAACTTCGATGATGGTCTGACCCAGGAAATCGTCCGACTCCTTTTTGAAATGCTGTTTGACTCGAGATTTGATGTCGTCGTCCTCGTCCCAAACTCTCACCTTTATACGGTCCGTGGCATTGTGACACTCACTGGAATAAAAAGAGAAAAAGAGAAAAGAGAAGGAAATGTTTTAAAGTGTGGAAGAGTTAATCACACCCCTCCTGTCACAAGGTTTCTACATCACCAGATCTCTAATAGCTGTCCACATACTTTTGACCCACGTGCCTTAATAACACACACATATAATATTCAGGAAAAAAAATTCAGATAAACGGTGGCCTAATGTGTGGGAGAGAGGAGACAAAAGGAGTGAGAAGAGCGAGAGAGGAGCAAGAAAGGAGCAAAACAAAAGTGAGAGAGGAACAAGAGAGGTGTGAGACAAAAGTGAGAGAGATGAGCAAGAAGGGAGCGAAACAAAAGTGAGAGAGGAACAAGAGAGGAGTGAGACAAAAGTAAGAGAGAGGAGCAAGAAGGGAGCGAAACAAAAGTGAGAGAGGAACAAGAGAGGAGTGAGACAAAAGTGAGAGAGATGAGCAAGAAGGGAGCAAAACAGAAGTGAGAGAGGTGCGAGGCAAATGCGAGAGGAGTGAGAGAGCATGAGAGGGAGCATGAGAGAGAGAAGAGTGATGGAGAAGGAAAACAAACAAGGAGGAAGAAAAGCGAGTGAATGCTGGGTGATAAATGAAGAGTGCTTTCCCCTCCAGTCCGGAGCAGAAAGAGCGATGAGTTCATCTACCAGCTCACACAGAAGGAGGAAAAACTTCAGTCAGAGAGCAGACAAAGAATTGGGATGCCCCTTCTTGGCCACAACAGCCAGATGTGCAGCAAGAGTTTAGGGAAGGCCCTTGTCCAGCATCACTGTGCCTCTCCATTAAAGTCACTGAACATCTTGACCGAAATCTTGACCGGTGCCCAGCTTTGACTGCATGGGCATATACTTTCGGCCTGAACTGAACTAAGGAGCCTCAGTAGGAACATTTGAAGACATCCAAGGATTTAAGCACGCCCTCTTCTGGGGAGTGTAGGAACAGGAGTGAGGTCATGCGTCGTGATAATGACAGTGTGAGAGGCTCAGCGAGGGAACACGGTCATTTCCAGAAGGCTGAAGGGAACGATAAGTCATTCTAAATAAAGTCTTCCTCTGTAACCCTACAGAAATCCAGCACATGGGTCAGTGCTCCAGACCTTCAGTACGAAACTGTCCCGAAATAAGCCCCATCAACCCCCCCGCACCCGCTCAGGGAACAATTACACTCCTATAAGTGACGGTGATTTCCTCCTCTGCTTCTCACCTGTCACCTTCCATATCGTCAGCGTGGTGACGGTTCTAATCTACAGCAGGATATGAGGTCAGGGGATATGAGGATATGAGGTCAACCTCATTTACATTTCCAGCATTTAGCAGACGCCTTTATCCAAATCGACTTTAAGTACAGTATACAGTCTGAGCAATTGAGGCCTCAGGGGCCCAACAGCGACAACCTAGCAGTGGTGAGGTTTGAACCGGCGTCCTTCGGATTACTTGTCCTGTACCCTGACCACTAGGCTACAGATGGTGCCAAAACGACCTTTAGGGTCTTTTACTGTCATGTGGAACAATTTATCTATATATCTGTCTGTCTGTGTGTCTTTGAATCTCAGCTCTGCTGTGCAATTATAGGGACGGTGACTGGCTGTTCTAAAGAAGGGACTACTAATGTTTGACCTCTGCAGGCCTAACTATGTTCTTGCACTGAGACAAGAACTGGTGGAGCTTGATGCTTGACGTGATACATGACATGGATCTCCACATGAACCCACTTTATGCAGGTGAAAAGACGCACTTGGCTCAGGAGCTTTGCAGCGGCAAATTGGGGAACAAACAGCACACCTGCTGAGTCTTAGTGAGTTTTTTTTCTATTTCACACTCATTATTTAAAATGTTGTGCTGAGCGTGGGTATAATAAATCGTTGTGTTTTAGGACCTGATAATGACTTCATAAAACTAAACTGATGGCTTCGCTTCATCTGTAAATCATTTTTACTGTCTGACGTGGTGAAAACAGCCTCAGAAACAAGGTCTGGGATCAGACGATCTTCAGACGTCTCGGGACTTTCATCCTAATCCTAACCGCTGGTTTAACACGCCTGCTTTAAAAGGACCACAGTCCTTACCATCATATTCACACTTGTGGTGGGTGCAGTTCCCTGGGTGAAACACCCTGAACAGGTCACCAGTGCAACACAGGGCAAACACACATCCATACACCCGCACACACACACTCACACACAGTTACGGTTCTATACGTGCTGTAGTTAGGGATTGGGTTCCTTGCTCAAGGGCACTTCCGTCACGACCTGTCGGCTATTGGAATCGAACCGGCAACTTTCTGATAACAATTCTCTAACCACCAGGCCAGGGTTACCTCTTTTCAAGGTAAAAAAAAACTTCTGTTTAAAATCAGCACTTTAGTTTCTAAAATGCATGATTATAATAAAAGTATTATTTATCACATGGGCGGATGGGTGGGTTGGCGGCTCTTGGCTTGTTTGTTTGGTGGAATGGATGGGTGGATGTTGGATGGATGAATAGAGTTTTGAAGGGGTTGCGATGGATGTAAGACTTTGGTTTGTTTGTTGGATGGATGGACAGACGGTTGGACAGATGGATGGGTGGATATGTCGATGGATGATTTGTTGCTTGGATGGATGGATGTGAATATTCTGTGTGCAGTTTGCAGGTTCTCCCCTTGTTCCAGTATTGTGTGGGTTTCCTTCAGGAGCTACACAGATGTGATACACAGATTAAACAGATGTGATAAACTGGCAACCTGTCCAGATCTGTCTAGTGGCAGCTGTTGCCTAGCCTAGTAATCTAAAGGTCACTGGTTCAAGCCCCACAAAAATTCTGAGTCCTTCTCCGAGGATTTAAGTCGATTATGGATTACAGGAGTGAAGAGAAACAAGCAGCAAGCAAAAAAAAGAAAGAAAAAAGAAACGAGATCTGTAAATCCTACGAAGCATCTTCATCTAACACGTGGTTTAGTTTGTTTTATATTTATTATATTTACATCAGCTGATGTTTTACAAACTAATTCCCAAGTACAGGAGCGTCTGATCCAATCACAGCCAGAATATTTGCACTTGTGCAAAAAACCCTCCCCACTAAACACCAGGGGGCGCCATTCTTACTCAGCTACCATCAAATAAACAAAACTTACTATAAGAACTTCTCGTCCCAGACAGGGTTCAGGTTCCCAAAGATGGTCTTGGTCCTGCGTTTGGTTTTTCCCACCTGCACCGTCACGTAGGGATCACTCGAACCCGTCTTATCCTTCGCCTGCAGACCCTGAGCACACAGCACTACAGAGAGGAGGGGGAAGAAAACAAAGAACAAAAAGAAGAAAGAAATACAAAAAGAATAACAAGAAGAAAGAAAAAAGAACACAAAGAAAAAAAAAAAGAAAAAAGAAAAGAAATAGAAAAAAAAACAGACAGCAGATTAAAAAAGAAAAAACACAAGAATACAAAGAAAAGAATAAAGAATTAGAAAAAGAAAAACAAGAAAAAAACAAGAAAAATGGAGGGAAAAAGAACAGAAGGAGAAAAAGAAAAAATAGATGAAAAATTTTAAAAAGAAAGAAAACAGAAAATGAACAGAAAGAAAATGAAAAGAAAACAAAAAGAAAATTAAGGAAATTAAAAATCAAAAATAGAAAAAAAGACAAAAAGAAATAAAGAAAAACAAAATGAAGAACAAAAAAGGAGAGGAAGCAGAAGAAGGAAGAACAAAAAGAAAAAAGAAATAAAAAAGGAAGAAGAGAGAAAAGTTTACATTTATGAATATAAGTAAACACTGGCAGGGTCAAAAATATCACTCACATTCCACAGCCCACACCCACACTCACACGTCACATCCCACACTCCACAACCCTACCCTTACACCCCCCACCTCACAGCCCACACCTCACTCCCCACACTCACACCCCACAGCCCACACTCCACAGCCCACACCTTGCACCCCACGCTCATAGCACACACTCACAGCCCACACCTCACAGCCCACACCTCACATCCCCCACTCCATAACCCACACCCCACACTCACACCCCACACTCACACCCCACACTCACAACCCACACCTCACACCCCACACTCACACCCCACACCTCACACCCCACACCTCACATCCCACACTCCATAACCCACACTCACACCCCACACTCACAGCCCACACCTCACAGCCCACACCTCCCATCCCACACTCCATAACGCACACCCCACACTCACAGCCCACACCTCACATTCCACACTCCACAATTCACACCCCACACTCACAACTCACAGCTCACAGCCCACAGCCCAAACTCACAATCTTGTCCAGGACGAGAGGAAGATAAAAATTTAGCTCACATATATGTAAGGTTGAACTGTCCATGAAACATCAAAAAGCCTGTGATCAAGCACTCAGTAAATTCAATACCTTCAGTGAAATCCAAAACACACACACACACACACACACACAAGAGACCCAGAGTACCAGTGTCAGTACCACTGCCAACCCAAGCTGAAAGAAAAACAAAGGCGATGAAGTCGATAAATCAGATGCAACTTCAAAGAGAAGAGTCTGAGTGCACCTCCGACACTGGAGTGGAACATCTGCCTGCCACTCTGACCTCACTCCAATTTTAAAAAGAAAACCCCTGAGATAAAAAAAGGCCCAGAACATCTTGTGAGACAAAGGAGCAACGGTCTCGTCTTTATTAATGAGAAGATTTTGAAGATTTGTGTCCATCCAGTCAAGGAGACTCTGTGAGGTCGAGGACTGATGCTGGACCAAGATGTCTGACGGACAACCAAAGTTAAGTGAGGTTAAGGCGACAGTGACTCGCCCCATAGCAAGAAGGTATGTGTGGGTTTCCTCTAGGAGCTCCGGGTTTCCTCCCTCAGTTTAAAAACATGCAGTCAGGTTAATTCGAGCTGAAAGTGTGTGTGTGTGTGTGTGTGTGTGTGTGTGTGTGTAAATCTGTATTCTGTCTATAATAGCATGTATCTAACACATATGTACTGGCATGTTTATCTATGGTGTTCATATAAACATCTGTTTGAACATTCTTCACTAAACGTTAGATGTATTTACTGAAATATGCTCTTCACTAAGCGATGGCGAACCAGTCTCTGTGAGGCTGTCCTCCACAAACTCAATCCCATCTCCGTCAGATCCGCCTTCAGCATCACTCGCCCTCTGAGTCGCATCCAACATGCCTCCTTCAAGGGGCAGGAGACCCTCGCTCATCTATTATAAAGGAGTGAGGGCATGAATAATTCAGAGTGCGTCCATCCTCCAGAGTCCTGGAGTTTGGCACGATGTCACCGAGAGAGCCGTTCCACCCAACCGAGTACCATCTGTGTGTAAACTCCGTAACACGAAACTTCAGTTTACATCACACTCACACACACTGCACTGCTGATAGTGTGTATGGGTCAGCCTCAGGAAACAGAACCTGTGGGACTCGGTGCTGATAATCTTCCTCCAACAGTATTCTGATGTTCTCGAATGCTTTTTTTTTGGAAAACAATTGTTCAGGCTTCACGTCCACATGTTGTCTCCTGTCGATGGGGAGACTATCTATCTATCCATCCATCCATCCATCCATCAAAATTATCTATCTAACTGCTGTCCATACATCCATACATCCATACATCCATCCATCCATACATACATACATTACATCCATCCATCCATCCATACATACATACATACATACATCCATCCATCCATCCATCCATCCAT